>JAKSZT010054568.1:8343300-8431671 GCA_026826555.1 Tolypeutes matacus
CTCTCTCCCTCTCTCTCTCTCTCTTTTTCTCTCTCTCTCCCCACTCCACCACCACCGAACGCAGTGAGGAAGGACATCTGCTGGGTTTGGCTACTTGGTTTTCAACTACTGGGATTTTGCAAACGCCCCCAGTTTCACTTGGGGACCCAGCCTCCCCGCCTCAGCCCGTCTGGACGGCCATCACCCCAGTTCTAGGGAAGGAGCTCTGGTCTCCTGCCTTTCAGTCCTCAGGTCGCAGAGGTGGGTGCAGGGCTGGGCACACCCCGGAAGTCACCGATTCCTGCAGCCTACCAGGCTCTGGGGACCCTCACCCTCCCAGAGCTTGCATTTTACTAGGTATCCTGGGGGCTGTGGGGACTGCTGGGAAAATCAAATCTCAGTAAGAGGCTAGATGGTGTTGGGTGGAGCTGGGCACGCCTCGCTGGGGGTGAGAGGGGGGCACAGACGTGAGTGGGGTGAGGAGAGAGCCCTGGGGGGCATGGAAGGGGCTTCGGGGCAGGGGAGAGGAGGTGAAGAGCCGGGAGGCAGGGCTGAGTGTTGGGGTAATGGGAAGGCCAGGGCCCCTGGAGTGCGCGGTGAGGAGCGGCGTGGACGAGGCAGGAGCTCTGTGTGGGGGTGACGGGGGCAGCCTGGAAGGGGTGAGGGAGACGGGGCAGCGGAGCAGAGCTCGGCCAGGGGACAGAGAAGGGCCCGTGAGCCGGGGCAGGGACGGCCGGGGAGCGAGTGGCTGGTGGACAGGAGGCTCCCCAGCTGGGTCTGTGCCTCCTGCCAGCACTGCCGGGGGGGGGGGGGGGGGGGGCCAGGGCCAGGCTCCAGGGCAGAAAAGGCCCGCGGGCGGCCCCGCCGCACCTCGATGATCTCCAGCATCTCCACCCGCGTGATCTTGCCGTCGCCGTCCAGGTCGTACATGTTGAAGGCCCAGTTGAGCTTCTGCTCGAAGCTGCCCCTGGAGGTGATGGACAGGGCGCAGATGAACTCTCGGAAGTCAATGGTGCCGTCCCCGTTCTTGTCGAAGGTCCGGAAAGCGTGCTGGGCAAACTTGGAGGCGTCGCCGTAGGGGAAGAACTGCAAGGAGAACACACACGGGGTCAGGGGTGCCAAGCACCGGAAGCGGGGAGGGGGCGGGGGGCTGCCTTCGGCTGGGCCTGAGCCGGTGCGCCCCATTTGCAGCTCCTCCCAGGACGAGGACCGAGGCAGGGGCAGGGGTCCCTCCCCATCCAGGGGGTGCACGCGAGCTTTGACAGCCTCTAGGTGTGAAAATCTAGGCTCCCAGCCAGCAGGGGGCTGGGGGGCTTGCCTGGACCAGCTTCCTCCCTGCCACCAGCCCCCTGCCCATCTGCGCCCAGCTCCTTCCTTCGAGAGGCCCTGGTTTCTGACCTCTTTTTAGAGGGGCCTTTTCTTTTGCAGAAGAGACATTTAAAGCCCACTGAAAGTACAGCTCGACTGGGCTTATTCCTGACAGACGTACAGCGGTGTCTGCACAGAGGCCACAGCCAGCATGGAGGTGGCAGCAGGGGGCAAATGCAAAGAGGAGGAGAGTGGAGAAGGAGCAGGCTGTGGCCTCCCTCTAGGCCAGTCACAGAGCAGGTAGTCTGATAATTAACCCCTTGTCCACCCCAGAAAAGGTAGAGGACGTTCTCCAGGTAGTAAGTAGGAAGAAAAGTAAAAAAAAAACAACAAAACCCCCCCAGCAAACCCAGTGCTGTGTAGGGCAGGTCTGTGGGGCTCCTGAGGATGCACGTGGACTTGGGGGCAGACCTCCCGGCAGCCTACAGGCAGCCCATTAGCCTGCCCTGGGCAGGGCCTTCGGTTCTGCTCCCTCACTTTCCATCCGTGCTCTGGGACCTGCTGAGCCTGCAGAGAGAAGGCCCCACTGCCTTCCTCCTACACCTGGGAAGTAGAAAATTTCCCTCCAGAAATAAAATGGGCATTTTCCATGTAGGGGCTCTATGCACGAGGCCTGGAGAAGAGAGGAGCCTTCCGGGGGAGGAGAGGCTGGCTGAGCTCAGTAGCACCCTACTCTGCCATACCAAAATCTTTCCAGGTTACTATTGTGATGTAACAAGCCGCCCAGAACTTAGTGGGTTAGAACAACAATTATTTTATTATCTCAGAAAATAAACATTTGAGAAATACATCTTTAAAAAAACAAAAAGAAAAACCGCTTACGCTTCTAAATCTCTGAGGGACAACTTTCTCCTTTGTCCTTTCATATTCGAAACACATGATTCGTTTCTGCTGTACTTCAGGTTCATTATTTATCAAAAGTCATGAAGTGGGGAACAGATGAGGCTCAAGCAATTGAACGCCCACCTCCCACATGGAAGGTACCGGGTTCGGTTTCCGGTGCCTCCTAAAGAAGACGAACAACGAGCAGACGTCGAGGAATAAAAAAAAAAAAAGAGCAGACAACAAGCACAAACAATGAGCAACAGATGAGGGAGCCATGGGGTGGGGGAAAAGTCATAGAGACCTATTTCTTGCCAGGCACCATCCTAGGTGCTGAGACTGTGCCCTGGCCCTCGAGACTGCATGGTTAAGGGGGAGCTTGAAGTTTAACTCAAAATTTACAATAGTCAATGCTATCTGGTAACAGGAGGGGGCAAGACATACCTGAAGCTCAGAACAGGAGCAGCTGGTTTCAGCACGGAGAGTCGTGGTGGGAGAAGGTGTCTTTCCCCTTTGACCTGCTCGGCATGTCCTCCCCACCCCACGTTCACCCCAGGTGCTTCAGGGGCTTGGTACCTGAGGACAGGCTGCCAGGTGCTGAGTCTTGAGCTTGACAGTGTCTAAAGAGGTAAGCTGCGTTCTCGTGCACCTTGCACACGATTGTCCACTGCTCTTTGCTGACTGCTCATTCGCCTCGGGGACAAGGGTCTTGGGCCTAGCAGGCCCGTGTGACTCCCAAGTCCCGTCGGCGCTGTCTGTCCTCCCTGTGCCGTGGGTGAGACTGCTGGGTGCTTCCCTTCACGCGTGTTGGTTTCTAGTCGCGTCATATTTTATCTTTCGCATTCCTCACGGCGTACTTTTAATTCACAAGATATCTGACAGTTTCATGTAAAGGCCACCTTAGGTCAAAATTTGAAAAATTAATTTAGATCTGAAAACCCTTGAGAAGAGCAATCAGCTGTAAACCCGGAAATACAAAAGTTCCACGCGCCTTGCGGAAAGTCTCTTTTGTGAGTTTTACAGTCGACACGTTTCTCTCTGAAGAACCGAGCGTGTCCTCAGATGTCCTCAGCTATCTGGAGCGGTTTCCTTTAGAAAATGCTTCCTGTCGTGTTCTGATAGTTTTTCTAATCAGGGACGTGCTCCTTCTTCTGATATAATCCATCTCCAGATGGCTCCCCGTGGAAGGGCGAAGCCACACTCCCTGCCGTCTCTGCAGGGTGCAGTCAGGGTCTCCTGTCAAAGGACAACGGTGCCTGGAAGTGCAGCATTTTTTGCATATTGCTGCTCAAAATAGTTTTTTTTTTTAGTTAGTTGTATTTGGTTTCAGCGCCTGTATTAAGTGTTGATGCGGAAATCATTTTTGGTGGCACTGAAAAACTGCAAACCTTTTAATATAATAGATAACAAGGAACCGTGAGGCTTAAAGAGCTCTCTCTTTTATGCATATTAGACTTATTTTTATTATATGTAGGTATACCTTTCCCTTGTTTGAAAGAAGATAAATTTACGGAAAACTTTCAAAACTGTATCATACGCTTTAACATGACTAGCTGTCAGTAACCCCGAGTCTTTCTGTCTCTTACATGCCGTCGTTTTTCTTTTTTTTGGTTGAACTCTTGAAATCACGCGTGTCCTGTGTTTCAGTTTCCTAGGCGGCCTAAGCAAATACCGTGAAAGGGGTCGAGGTAGCAGTGGGCATTCGCTCGTGCTTCCGAGGCCAGGAAGAAGCCCAGATGAAGGCGTCTCCCCGAAGACTGCGGGGTTCCGGGGCTGGCGGCCGTCCGTCCTCGGTCCCCAGCAGGCCACGCGGCCTCGGCTCCCTCCCGCACTCTCTCTCTCTCTGTCTGAACTTCCTTCTCCTGTGAAGGGCTCCGGGGAGGGGGCGAAGCCCCATCCCGACGGCGTGGGCCACCCCTTAACTGAAGGAGCCTCATCAAAGACCCACTTCCAGGGCTCCACACCCGCAGGAAGGGATCAGGCTTAGGCACATGTCCTCCGGGGTCCATACAGCTCCAAACCAGCACATGCTGTATTTTCATTAAGAGAGAAGAGGCACGTGGGGAGGCCGCTGCAGCCTGCCGACTGGGCTCCTGACCCCACCCGTGGGGAGCCCACCCAGGGGCTGTGGCCCCACCAGGGGCTGCCTCCCTCCTGGGTTCTCCCCGGAGGAGGTCTGGGGGCGCCTCAGGCCTCGGGGCGTTCTCCAGGTGAGAACCTTCAGCTCCAGCTCTGGACCAGGCGCTCTTTGGGGGTGCAGGTGGCCTGGCCGCCCGGGACAACCTGGGGCCAAAGCTGGTGGCTGGCGAGAGGCGGAAGCCTTGGCTCAGGGCAGGCGCCGCCTGCTGAGACTCTGGCTTCAGGTGCACACCGTGGCCTCTTCCCGTCATTCCACAGGGATAAAGCTGTGCCCACGACGCTCCGAGGAGGTGGGTCCTGGAGGCCGCTGGCCTCAGTGGCCCTGGGACCCACTCACCACGGGCAGCGTGGTGTCTGCAGGAAAACGTAACCCTAGTCCTAAAGAACCAATTTACAGACCGATTTTTAGGGGCACGGCCTGCTTTTGCCGTGGGGTGGGATATGCTCCACGTGGAGGTGGCACGGCTCCCTGCAAGCGCCCGTGCTCTCCCGTGGGTAATCTTCTGCCCAGGCTGGTTTCCCCCGTCGCCAGCACCTTCTCTGCACCACGCCCTGCCACCACATTCTCCTTCTAAGAGAAGTATCTTTGCACACGCTTCTCGTCAGCACCAGGAATCCCTGCTTCCTTCAAGGACCCCCATGAGGCACCTCTCCTTGGAGAAGTGGGCAGAGCCTGCCGTGGAGGCCCAGGCACTGGCATCCCCTGGGGGTCAGAACCCGGAAGGAGGTGCCTGGCTGCCCCTTGTTCAGGCTCACGCTTGGGCCACGACCGGACGGGAGCAAGGAGAGCACAGGCCTCCAGCCACCTCCCAGGAGAGAGAGGCAGGGGGCGCAGGCTTTCCAGGCAGGGCCCCTCTGCGGGTTCCGCAGGGGAGGAGAGCAGAGCTGGTGTGCTGGCGTGGGCACCTGCTCTCCTCCTGCCCTCACCGCCTGCTCTTCCTGAAGGTCTGCGGTGGCGCAGGGGGCATCTTCCAGGGCCCTCCACTGTGCCCTCGGCGGCAGCCTGGCTGGCTGTCTTCAGGGCTGGGCCACTTGGGAAGCTCCCAGGCACTGGACCTGCGGCACTTCTCAGGAACGCCTGCCGCTCGCGGGGCCGGGGCACACTGGTGCCAGCGACTGCCCTCCTCTCCACGCCCGCCAGCCCAGGGCTCGTTCTACTGGGGGCCGCTCGCCTGCGTCGCCCCTTCTCTTCACTCCCTCGGCCCACTTCCGAGCTCCAGCTTCTCCCCTCTGCTGCTGATTACCTCTAGCCTCTGCTCTCCAGCAGGCTCCACACCCAGAGCCAGCTGAATCTTCCTGAAACACACCCGATTAGGCCTTTTCACTCCTCAGAAACGGCTAGTGGGGCAAAACCCAAACTCCTCGGCTCGGCAGTGAAGCTCCCAGAACCTGGACTGGCAAATGCCCTGGACGTGGCTTCTGTCTGCTCCCAGGCTCAGCCCTCGGGGGGCACAGGGTCAGCTCCAGACGTCTAACCTTGCTCAGACGGCCTCGGCGGCCGGGCCCAGGCTGCACGCACGCGTCTTCCCCGCATGCATAATCCCGTGTCCCAGGTGACGTGTGTGCCGGGGTGTCGCCAAACAAGCCCCTTGTCCCACAGTCGATACGTCTCCCCTCGTCATCTTTATGTCCCGCTCGGAGGGGTCACCTCCACGGAACCTGCCAGTCTCTACCTCTTGAAGCACGCCTTGGTTTGAGCCTCACTTATTTCTAGATGAGTCTTTCCAAATGCGCTGACTTAGATGATAGCTATTTCTATCTTGTCTCTGTTCCTGTGGTGAGCGCGGTAAAGGCAGGGACAGCGGCTTACGGCCCCCCCCCCGGAGAGAAACCCTGGAGAGTCTGGGTGGGCTGGGGCCTGTGCCTCACGTCTTCCCATTTTCACAGGGCCCCTTCCTTCAGCAGCGCGGTCCCATCTGTGACTCGGACGCTGTATTAGCGAAACCCACCCAAATCCACCGTTTTCCAGTGGGGGAGGAGCTGAACTGTAAAATCCCACGCATAAGGATGGCAGCTCTCTCACTCCCAGTATACCTGAGCCCCCTCCTGCTTTATTTTTCTCCAAAAAGCACATCACCGTAAGCACATTTTAATTATTTGTTCGCCATCTGTTTCCCTCCATGAGGCACACAAGCTCCATGAGGGCAGAGCCTGGCCTTCTTGACTAGTTTGCTTCCTACCTAATCACCACCCAGGAGATGCTCAATAGTAATTAGTGGGTGAATGAGAAAACGATTATTTTTGTTGTTGTTGTCCTTCCTAATAACTGTATTATGTAGTTGTAATTGATGACACAGCATCTTCCAGAATCTTCACGACCCAAGGGATGGTTTGGTTCTTTTTAACTCTTACTTGGTAACAGAGAAGCAGGTTTTAGGGTCAGAGGTTTAGCAGCATCTGTCATTAATGTTCATTTAGATGACTGTTTAAATACCTGTTATTGAACTGTAAATTCCCAGAGCGTAAAGAATAACACATATGCCTGCACAATACATATTACAGGCCCTGCACAGGCAGATGCTCAATAAAATCTCTTTGAATGACCAAACGAAAGAGGCACCTGAGTGCTTACTTCAAGCGACCAGGTGCCCGACAGCTGCTAACGACAGCCTCACTGGTTGACTCTGTGTTATAGTCTAGCCAGCCCTGGCCAGAAGACCTCCCTGTGATGCTGGAAAACGGCAGCCACTAGCCAGGTGTGCCTGGTGTGGCCGAGGAACCAAACTATTTAAAGTATTATTTAACCTACGCGTAAGTCATGAGTTACGTGGCTGGCGGCTTCTCTGTGCTATGCCAATTAATCTCCATGATATTCCTGCAAAGCAGTTATCACCAGCTCCATGTTAGGACGAGGAAACGTGGGCTTAGACAGTTTCCAGCCAGCTCTCACGGCGATTCCCTTCCCACCGTGTCGGCCTGCTGCCACGTCATGCCAGGAGCCGGGGGAGCTCTTCTCTCCCTCCTGAGAATAACACACCAAGAGGGGGGTAAAGCGCGGCATCGGGAAGAACTAGGCTTGAGAGGAGGCTGCTGGGGGGTGGGGGATAAGCCCAGGTGCATTTTGATGATAGTGACAGTCAGGATGGCGACAGTGAGGTGCTTCCTCTTTAATTGGAAAAGATGCCTCAGACTGGAATGAAAAGCCTTTCTAGAAGTCCCAAGTCAGGGAAGAAGGTAAGGCATTAGGAAGAGCTTTCCAGATCCTCACACAGCGCCAGAGTGGGCTCAGTTCTGATCATTTTCACGGGTGTTATTTTATTTAATCCTTACAACAAAACCTGACATTGTAAACTGTTTTGTGGATGAGGAAACTAAAGCACGGAAGGCGGAGGAACTTGCCCAAGCTTCTGGCTGGTCGTGGCAGTCCCAGGACTTAAACGCACGTCTGTCCGATCATTCCCATCATACCTTACTGTTTCTCTTTATTACCTATCAGATGAGGAAATAAACCCATATCCACATTTGAGGAGACAAATGGATTTGTTGCATTACGTAATTCCATCCCTGGTGAGGCTTCAAATCCTCTGCTGTGACTATCTGTCGCCATCTTCTGGCAGTACCTGTGTACTGCATGGAAATTACTAAAGTGCCCCTGAGGGATATTTTTTGATTGATTCATTAACTCAGCACACATTGATGCAGCAGCTCCTACGTGTCAAATACTGTGTGAGGTCTGGGAATAAACCAGAAAAAAAAACAACAACCATGGCACATGAAAGACATGGGGGAAGTGGATATTAACCAGCCAATCCACGTAAGTAGGTTTAGAATCAAGATTGCTATATTACAAATGTACAGTACCGCAAGGCGGGATGGAGCTGACATGATGAATTCCCAACCTCAGCAACAGTGTGCGCTTCCCTCCGCGCCACCCTAACACCCAGGCGGCCGCACTCTCCAGCCTAGCCCAGGAGTGGTTCTCGGAGTCGCTGCTTCCTGGGGTCACGCAAATCTGCATTCAGTAGCAGATGCCGCACTGCGGAGGCTTCCTGAAGGTTCCATGCCCCGCGCGCGCTGTTAGCCTGCGCTTTGGGGTCCCCTTGCCGGGCTTGCCCACTTCCCGTGGAAGCCCTCAGAGGACCGGGGTCCAGGAGGAGCGCCCCCCACCTCCTCGCCCTGGGATGGAGGCCCTCCCGCGCCAGGGGCCCAGCCTCTGCTGCGCACGTCCCGCCGTGCCCAGGCCCGCCCGGGGCCTCTCCCCGGATGCCGGCGAGCCGCGCCCCCGCGCGCTTCCGGGGTGCTGCCAGTCCCTGCCCTGCCTCCCCCGCCCGGGCGGCAGTCCCCAACCCCACGAGGCCCCTGAGCAAGGTCCCTGCCCCTCTCTGCCTGGCCCTCCCCGCACAGCTCTCCTCCTGCCTCTTGGGGTCACCTGGCCTGGAGGCTGGCGCGCTGCCTTCCTGTCTCCCCGCCTCTGGGCGGGCAGCAGGCCCGCGGGGAGCCGAGCACCCACTCTAGGGACAAAACCCTGGCCTTACACAGGCCACACACTCACCGCCCTCCTTTCCCAGGGCAGGCGGGTGGAGCTGGGGCCGCGCCTCTGTGGGTGCCCCCGGGGTGCCTGCAGCCTAGCACGGGCCAGCGCCCCGTTCCTGCCGGGCATGCGTTCCTGCCCTTGGCAGAAAGCAGGATTCAAAGTAATGAGAAGGGCTTGGGGTTTGAACCCGGTGCTTCCTGGCTGTGACCTTGGCTAAGTCAGTGAACCCACCGAGCCTTAGTTTCCTCATCCACAAAATGGGGCAATGAGAGGGAGCCGGCGCCTGGGAGCTGCAGGCCGCTCTCCTGCCTGCCGTTCCCTCAAGCGGCCGCACACACAGCACCTTGGTGGGGATGGGGGGTGGGGGGGGGGCAAGGCTGGGTGGCCCTGGGCTGCTGTGCCCTAGAGGGCTAGCATGGTTTTTGGTTTGAGCCTTAATTTCCCTATGGCCCCACCCCCACCCCCGAGGTCTAGGAGCCTCAACTCCAGTCCAAGTGATGCTCCGCAGTTTTGCCTCTTAACTGCCCCCACCGCACCCCGCACACCCACTCCCAGGGCTCTCCAGCCCCCTCTCCGCACCCCGGTTTGGCCATGTCCACCTCCCCAGCCCCACCAATAGCAGCCCTTGTTCTTAGAACAAGGAGCAAAGCTGTTCCCAGGCCCCGAGAGCTGGGGTGCGTCCTCGCTGGCTCCCCAGCTCCCCCCACGCTGCCCCCCGGCACCGGTTTCTTTGTCCCTGCGCGGGCCGCGCTTTCCCCGCAGTTGTGGGGCCTTTCCCTTCCCTGCCCTCGGCCCCTCGCCACTCCGCTCCTATTTTCCTGCTTCGCCCTATTTTCTCAGGAAGGGCCTCTCTAAGGCTAGGCTGGACCCCTCCCTACCCATGACTCGCACTTCACTGTGTCCCTTCCTGGGTGACATTTATCACAACTGGGAAGGGGAGCCCACGGGCTTGTTCCAGGGAGGCCTTTCCCCCCCGGGGGCCCGTAAGCTAAAAGGGGACAGGGAGGGGCCGGGCTGGACCCGCCGCCGCCACCCCGGGGCCCCCACAGGGCCGGGCAGGCCGTGGGTGCGCGTCACGTGTGCGCGGACAGACCCGCGAGGCGGCAGCGGGCGCCCCCCAGGGCAGGGGAGGCCACCGCTCCCTTCCCTTGACCCCTTACTGGTGACTCAGGGAATGCATGCGCCCCCCTCAGGGCGGGACCTGCACGTGGTCACTGGCTGGGGAGAGGGGAGAGGGTCCCCCCCGAGTTAGAAAGGGCGAGCGCAAGAACTGCTCCCCGCCGAGCCACGCTGGGCGCCGCGTGGGCGGGCGACAAAGGCAGCCAGGCCCCTCCCGAGGCCTTCGCAGCCCCTTTATCACACGGCCACCACTATTCTTAGTTCACGGTGCTTCTGAGCTAAGCACACGAGAAGAAAATTGGTCCTGAAGGAAGTTTCTAGAGAAGAGGATTAGGTCTCCTGGGCGAGCAAGCACTTTTCATCTGGGTGCTGGAGCCGACCTCTGCAGGCACAGCAAGCCCGGCTGGAAGGCCCCAGAGCAGGTGAGTAGAAACAGGCAGCAGAAATTCCAGGACTCCTTCCCTTTGGAACTCGCGCCAGGAGAAAGCCCGATCACCTCCACTACAAGGCAAGACTGTGCTTTCCTTGAGCATGCTCACAGCTCTCAGACTAGAATCCGGTATACAGAAGGTGCTTCCTACGGGCTTTATGAATGCTATTAGTCTGGATAAAAGAGGCCACAGGGTGAAGGAGAGAGGCTGCTGGGTTGGTGTCCAGCCATCTTGCCTCTGACGCCTTCTATTTCCCTGCGTGTAAAATGAGATAATTTAGGTAAGTTTTAACAGCCCTTATAGCTATAATGTTTTACTCTATTTTTATTTTTTATGATTCTGCAAGTAAAATCTCAAGGAAAAAAAGCAAACAGTGACGTCTGGGAAATGGGTGGAACTTTCCTGAGTTTGGATTTGTAACTGACCCAAACACCTACTGCCCCCCTGTGGTAGTATCCCCTAATTGCAGGCCCAAACCCTGACCGGTGAGCATGTACATTCACTGTAAACGTATGGTTGAAAGTGTCACAGACCATGATGGCCCATTCATAGGCTACTCGTTTAAAATTCAAACCACTTCTCTCTCTTTACGTCTGTCTGCTGTCCATTTGCACTATGAAGTGGGCCAATGACATCTTGATTTGGGTGGAGAGATTCTTCCAGTACGTCCCCTGCTGAGTAACCTTGAGCCCCCAGATAAGTCAGTCTGCCTGTTACCAACCTGAGAAGCAGGCCAATAGGGAATTACGCTCTGGAAATTGTCATGATTTCCATTTAGGGACACTCAGCCAGATTAGAAAGGTGGTTTTATAGATGTAAGAAGGAACTCGTTTTTGAAACTAGGGAAGGGGTGAGGCTCTTTGAAGGTGCTTGGTGAAAAACTGGTTGATGTGAGAAAAATTGAATGTGTCCCCATCACCTGGTACTCTCTTGAGTTGCTCCAGCTGAATTGGGTAGAAGAGCAGATTTCACAACTGGTTCTGAAACTGGCTACCTGTCTTATCTCCCCCCATCTCCTGGAATGAAGGGCTCTATTCAAGATTGATTCCCATTTCCATACACCCCACTCATTCCACAGCATCATGGTGACAGTGATGAGAAAACTCAGGCTGGTTACATCTCAACTAGAATCGCCGCAGGTCACCAAGCCTGGACTCCAGGGTAGGAGTTGTATGGCAGAGTTGGTGACAGCAATGGTAGCCTGAGTTACAGAAGCTGTACCTGCAGAAGCTGAACACGGTTGTAAGAAATGAATATATTCAGGGCTGCCTCTTAAGATTTGTGTCCTCCACTCCCTGGAAGGGAGGAATCTTCCTATTACCTCCAAGATGTCCCCTAAGCCCATTACTGTCCACCATTACAATGTATCTTTAGCTTCTCCCCAAATAATACAAGTGCCCTGTAGCTCCGTCTCAGCTCCCAGAGGCATAGGACAAGGTCTGGCTGCAGACCAAGAAGCAGACAAGGAAACATGATGCAAAGGAGTAAGAGTGTATGCCACGGAGGAAAGCAGCAGCTTTGGGGTCGGATGGCCTGGGACTGAATACCAGTTGTGTAGCTTACTAGATGTGGGACTTTGGGCAAAGGGGTTTAGCTCTTTTCAAAGCCTTGGTTTCTTCATAGAAGAATAGGGGTGGGGGCTTGCTTGCCGGGGTGGACTCCCGTTTCATGGGGAGGTGCCAGCTCTCCCACTGCAAGCTGTGTCGCCAGGGGCAGTGGGCTTTCCGTCTCTGGATGGGCCTGGTAAGGGTCCTGTGAGGTTTCAGACCCTGACGCCTGTCTCCTAAGATGCGTCTGTCATCATTATTGTCATCCTGCAGCTTCAGCAAGACTGCGCCCGCCCTGTGGGCCAGAACAGGAAAACTGAGGAACGCCAAAAGCACATGCAGAAGAGGCGATCTTCTTGCACTTTCAAGGATAACCGTCAGCAATTTTGAGCACACACGGTGCTCGGTGCTGGGAGGGATGAAGAAAAGTGCAAACGGTGCCCAGGATTTTGCCTGGTTAGGGAGGTGGGCACAGAGACCCCGCAGAGGTCATTAGCAACACAAGGCCAGCCAGGGGGGCCGACAGCCAGGCATGGGGAGCTGGGTTCTGTCTTGCTGAAGGCCGAGGATGCGGTGTATCGTCATCCTCCTTTTATTACCTTCAGGCCCATACAGAACCGGGGGCAGCCACACCAAATCCGCTCAGAACCAGTAATCCAGTTGAGGCACGGAATCCGCAGGCGTTGAAGTCGCCCGCCTCCTCTCCAGGGCAGCTGGGCCTCTCAGCACGTCCCCGCAGAAAGCTCCCAGCCCTCCTTTTCAGATCCTACTCGGGGCTGGGGCCCGGTCCTAGCAGGAAGTCCGTTTCCTGCCACCTTGACTCTATTTGTGAGAGGCCAAGAGATGCACCACGAGTTGGAATTCAGGGGCACAAGGAGCAGGATCATAAAACCCACACGAAAGGGTAACCAGCTCGGGCACCAGAGCCCTCACCATTTCCTCATTGTCTCTGCAGGGCACCGGGGAGCGGGAGTGGGGAGCGGTGGAGCAGTGCCTGGGCAGGAGCCCTACTCCGCGCTCTCTCCGCCCGATCCCCTACTCCCTGGTTTCCTCTCCCTGGAGAGTAATTCCAGCCGACGCAATCCACTCCTGACTCGGGGGCGGGAAGGTGGATCTCGAGGGTAGCTCTCCAGGCAGCGGGGGTGGCTCCAGACCTGGGCTCCTCCCACCCCCGTGGGGACCAGGGGCCGAGTGGGCAGCGGCCACGCGGACTCCAGCGCCAGGCCTGGCACTTCCCTCCCTTTCCGGTCACGTCTTGTGGCACGTCATAACGGGGCGCAGGCTGGGCAGACAGGGGTCCTGCCGGCCGCGTGGCCTGGGGAGACGCCCTGTGGGCTGGCCGTTTCTCTGCTGTGGAGGAGCAGAGCTGGCTCTCCAGGAGCTCCAGATCCTATCATTCTAGAATCTCTACATTACACAGAAGACACTAATTGACCTCACAGCCTTTGGTATGTGCCAGGCGCAGATCTCGGCACCTTGCCGAGATTAATCGGAGAGTCCTATGATGGCCAGCAAGGTCCCCATCACACAGCGAGTCAGCTCAGGCCCAGGGACACCACTGACCTGTCCAAGGTCGCAGACCTGGTGTGTGGCAGACAATTCAGCCCAAGAGGCCCTACTCTAAGCTCCCAAACCACAGGGTTTCTCCTCCCAACACATATGGGGACAGACATATCCAAACGGGCAAAATCCCAATTTAACGCCACCTATTTAACCAATTTAACGCCCTCGTCCTCCAGTCTACTCACATTGAAAGCTCCCGATAGCCCAAGTTTCTCAGAGATTTTTAGGAGCTCTGGGCTCCTGGAAGAGCCCAGGGTTCTCCACTCAGCTGCTCAGTGTTGTCCTGGGCAGTGGCGGGGTGGCCGGGCCGGCACCTGTGGACATGCTGCGTGACCGTGGGGGCCTGGCGGGGGGGTTCAGAGCATCTCCCAGGGCTCCGCGCTGCGCCCGGCTCGGCAGCGGGTACCGTGTAAAGCTGGGATGGCGCCTCCCGGGGGCCTTGTTAAAATGCAGATTCTGGCTCTGATGGCCTTGGATGGGGCCCCTGATCTGCATTTTTAACAGCCTCCTAGGTGAGACAGAAGCTGCTGGCTGGCGGACCACACTCAAGGAGCAAGAGGGTAGACTGCAGGCACTTGGGATTCTAAGAATGCTCAGCCAGAGCTGGAGAAGTCAGGGGAGGCTTCCTGGAGGAAGCAGGGCTTGAGCTGGGCCATGAAGGCAGCAGGATGTGAGTAGCGCGGGCATGTCTGTGGGATGTGGGAGCAGCACCCAGGAGGTGGTGTGGGCCCAGGCCCAGGCCCGGGAGATGCCCAGTGTGTCTGCCGAGCCTGCCTTGGGGGGTCTGCCTCGGGGGGAGTGAGGGATGAGGGGCTGGAGGTGGGGGCTGGGCTGGGGCTGGAGAGACTTCTGGGAGGTGCTTTTCAACCCCCAGGAGCCTTCCCGCTGCTTGTTTATGGGTTAGGGGAGGCAGTGCTGCTGGGGACGCCCTCTTCTCACATTTCCCTCTTTATCCCTCTCCAGACTTCAGGGAAAGCAGGGAGCAGCTCTGCCAGCTCGTGAACAGAGATGCTGAGGCTCCCCTAGGAGCCTTCTCCAGGCCTTCCCGGCTGGGGGGGGGAGGCAACGGCAGGACGAGGTGCAGAAAGAACAGCTCAGCCAGCTCAGGTGGGGTGGCACCTGAACCCCAGAATCATTGCTCCTCTCAATGCCTCAGTTTCTCTGTCTATAAATCAGGAGAGGAGGCAAACTGGCGTGGGCGTCCTCCTTCCAGATCTGGCTTTCTATGGTTCTACCAGAAAGAGCGGAACATGCTCTGGGAGCGGGAAAGCACGCTCCAAACGCAGGCCTGTCGTGGCTGCCCTCGAGAGCAGCCTTGTCCAACAGAAAAGGCGTGGCAAGCTGCAAATGCAAGCCACGTACGTGACTTGCAAATTTCTAAGAGCTGTACTAAAAAGCGGTAAAAAATACAAGTGGCATTAATTTTAATAATATATTTTATTTAACCCACTAGATTCAAAGAGCATCAAAACTACCTCATTTACGATGCAATCAATATTAGAATTATTAACGAGCTATTTCACTTTTTTGGACTGTCTTTGAAACAGACATGTACTTTGCACTTAGAGAACCTGTCAATTCGGACCAGCCCCATTACAAGAGGCCAGTGGGCACTGCGTTGGGCCACAGCTCGCAGCAGAGTGCCCAGTGCAAAAGAACGTGTCTAGGGAAGTGGAGGGGGCTCAAGCGATCGAGCTCCCACCTACTGCACAGGAGGTCCCGGTTTCGGTTCCCGGTGCCTCCTGGAGAAGAGGAGCAAGAAAGCCAGCTGGCGCGATGGGCAGGTATGGTGAGCTGATGCAACAAGGTGACATAACAAGGAGACACAAAGAGGAAAGACAATGAGAGACACAATAAAGCAGGGAGCTGAGGTGGCTCAAGTGATTGAGCGACTGTCTCCCACATGGAAGGTCCCAGGTTCGGTTCCCAGTGCCTCCTAAAGAGAACACGAGCAGACACAGAGAGCAGACAGCAAAGGGACACAGAGAGCAGACAGCGAGCACAAACAACGAGGGGGGGAGGGAGGTAAATAAACAAATCTTTAAAAAAAAAAAAGAATGTGTTTACCCAAATTCTAGGACTACAGGCCACGGTCATGAAATGAATTTCAGCGTAAGTGGACGCTGGCAAGGGAAGCCAGGCTTGGCGTGCCAGCCGGGGAGGCAGGCCTCGTGCTCACATGCAAAGCCCTGTGGCTTCGAGCCCATCGTTCCCTTGCAAATCCAGGTTTTTACAGCCTCTGTCCCAGGAGCCACGGGCCAGGGGTGTCACAGTGATGGCACTGGCTTGACACACGATTGCCGTGAGCCGGGGAGCTCTCTCCAGCAAGCCCGGCTCCTCTGAAGATGGATGTCTTTTTTCCTTCTCTGAGACGTAATAGGAGAAGACTGGTGTGGAAAGGCCGCTCCCACGCGCAGCCGGAGGTCAACGCAATACCTCACTTTGTACGGGGCCAGGACACAGAAGGCACAGAGGACAGAAGAGCTGCCTTCCCGCCGGGTCTGTTAAAACTGGCACCATCTCTGGCAACAAGCTACCTTTATCCCAGAGAAGGGGAATTGGCCCCACGTTTATTGACATGAGTAACAAGCACTAGTATTTGTTGAGCTAGCTACGCCCTAGACGTTGTTTAATCATTTACCCGTTTTAACGTAATTCTCACAAGATCCCTAGGAGGAAGGGGCTCATAGTGGGGAAACTGAGGCACGGTAACTTTGTCAAGGTCACACTTCGGTGTCAGAGGTGAGATATGAACCCTGGAAGTCCAGGTGCAGAGCCCCGGGGCTGAACCCCCGCCCCCACTGTTACACGAGAGGAGGGGCTCCTGGGGGGCCGATGGGGGACCCTAACTCCACAGGCAAGAACCGCAGAGCAGGGTGGATTTGGGGTCGGCCACATGATGACCTGAGCCCGGATGCTGCCGAGGCAAATGCGATGGGCAGGTATTTATGCATTTGTACACTTTGCCTGCCACCCGGGACGCCGCCCCAGCAGCTTCCCCAGCACCCAGGCTCTCCGTGGGGCTTGTTTTCTGGAGCACCGCAACCCCCCGCCCTTCAGCCCGGCTCCCCTCCCGTGGGGCATGGCGGCTGCAGCAGCCAGAGAGGCATCCGATTCCCAGCTCGGGCCTCCACTTGCTGCCAAGCAGCTGGCGCAGGCTGGTGACAGAAACAAACCCTCGGGGCCCGGGCCCCCAGGCGCTCAGGCCCGACCACCAGGGCAGAAGCTGGCAGGGGGTGGGGGTCCCTGGGGCAGGGGTTCAGCATGCGTCCCTGGAGCAGAGCAGTCGTCATCTCTCCTGTGGCAGTTGTGCTCCTCGTGGAAAAAAAAAGAAAGCTAAACTACAAGACACCCGTCTTCCTCTCACCTGAGTCTTGCCTGGCTGATCCCAATTTCCACTCACAGGAAATCCGAGGCAGTGGGGGAGGGGAAGAAGCATCTGGACTCATTTTCACCGCCCCGGTGCTGCAGGTCGCCTTCCCTGAGGAGCAGGAGGTGCCACTCCTCACCTGTGCTCGCTCCTTCTTCCCTGGACAGCGCGGAAGATGCTACAGAAAAGGCTGCGCCCTCGCCCTCCCCTCCTGGCCAGCTGCTCTGGCCTTCCACCACCTGTGGGGTCTGGTGCGGAATGAAAACGTGGGGCCCCCTGTTCAAAACGCAGTCACACCTTCCAGCCCGCAGCAGCAGCACAGGACGGCTCCCGGGGGCCTCCGAGCGTGGGGCGCGGGGCAAGCGTGCAGGCCCCGGGGTCCTCCGGGGGCTGCCGGGATGCAGCCGGATCCATGTCAGCTCGCTCCGCGCCCCGCAGGCCCGGGACCAAACGCGCCCTGCTTGACCAGTCACGGGAGGCCCTGCAGAAGCTCTCCCCCTCTGCTCCCCACCTGCCTCGGGCACCCATGCCCACACCTGTCCACAGGAGACCCTTTCACAGCGCCCCCTCGTGCTGTGCCTGCAGGAAGTCCTCTTCCCCCTCGCTCTTCCCCGTTAGGCCTTTCAGTTCAGGGCCGCCTCCTCCCAGCAGTCTTCCCGGGATGCTCCTTTCTCTCTCCCCATGGCCGGCACTCTCCCACGCCTAAGCTGGACTCCTCTGGGTCCTCGCAGATGTGGTGCCGATGTGATCAGGACACTTGTCACTCCTCACTGTCTGTACGTCTGTCCCCGCACTCAGCTACGAGGTCCTCCAGAGAAGGGCCGGGCCTGCCTCCCTTAGGAAACCCGAGTGCCTGGGCCGCCTGGCTCGCTGTGAAGGAGACGCTCCAGCAGAGCTGTCCGGGAGAATTCTTCTCTTACCTCTACTGTTAGGTTAGCCGGGAGCTATCTGTTAAGGATGCCGGCTCCTGCATTTCTTTCCTGATTCCTCTCCAAAGGGCACTCTGCTCAACGCGTGACTGAAGGACACTCATCATTTATCTTCTTAAAAATCACTTTCATCATCGTTTAATGGACATAGAAATGCTTTTTTCTGACTATAAAGACAATATGAAGAACATTTTAAGAACCCGGCAATTAAGGAATAATCATCCCAGAACCGTCCACTCAGAAAGCGTCATTCTCAAAGTGCTCCTCATTCTAGGTGTCCGCCCCTCGAGTTCACTGGACACTGCCTGTTTCACGTGGTGGGAAACAGTAGTGAACCACACTGACGGGGCCTGCCCCCTAGTCACTGCCACGTGTCCACACCCACGCACGACCCTGCACGCACACGGGCACAAGCATGTTCATTTACCACGGCTCACGAGCGTCCATCACTGGCCTCCGCTGCACGTCCGTCTTTTACACGGCTCTCTAATAGTCCACCGTAATTGTACCATACTTCACTTAACCAAACCTTCACCCTCCGGCAACAGCTGAAAACATGTTCACAGTTATCAATATCTTAACGGGAATTTTTGTTTAGAGAATCGGATCTGATTACCTCTGAGAAACGGACTGCTGGTGACAGAGCGCGCAAACTGTAATTGCGAGGCGTGTCGCCACACGGTCCCTCCACGGCGAGGGCGTGTGTGCCCTGCCTGCTGGACACCAGTGGAGAACAGCCCTCTCCTCATCTCTCTTCCTCGATAGACGAAAACTTGGTTTTTAGTGAGGCTGAATACCTTTTCTATTTCCTTTGCAGAAAACCGTAAGTAAATTTGCTGATAGCTTTTTCTTTCTTTACAGAATTGAACATTTTTATGTAGTCAAGTCCATTGGTACTTTCCATAATGGCTTCTGGTTTCAATGTCATACTTTGGAAGGCCTTTTCCACCCTGAGATAAAAAAATCTTCACATTATAAAAAAATTCACATTATCTTTTCTTCTAAAACTGCATCCCCTCCTATCACTCTTTCAAATTTACCTTTGAAAACTCACATTTCTCTCGTGGAAGTAAGGTAGGCATCGATCTCTTCCCTGCAGTGATTAGCCAGCTGCTCTATGACTCAGTGAAGAGTCCATTATTTTCTTCTTGATTTGAAATGCCACCTTTGTCAAGTATCAAATGACCCTCTGTACTTGGGCCTATGTTTGAACTTATTCTCTTTCTTTGGCCACCAGTCCATTCCTCTGTCTATTTTGTGTTTTAATTACTGCAAGCTTATAATATATACTAACATGTAGTGGGTATCCCCCTACATTCTTCTTTTTTTGATGGTGATTAAAAATATATTCTTCCAGAGGAACTTCCAAATAATTAGGTCCGGCTCCAGGGCACCCAAACAGCACCGCCCTATGAGCTTCCGAGTGAGACGCTGTGAGCTGCCGCGCTCGCTGCGAGATAACTGGCACCTGGCGATACGCAGTCTTCCTATCCACGAACAAGGGGCTCCTTTTTGCTTCTTTACGTCTGCCCACCTGACCAGGGTTTGGGAGTGTGAACAGCCATCTCCTTGCTCAGCACGGCTGCATGCCGGTAAGCTTTGGAGCGGAGCCACGGAGCCCTCGGAGAGACCCGAGAAGGCTCCGGGGCTAGAATTCCAGGGGACTTGAACCCACTGCCAGGTAAGTCAAGTCTGCTGGGCTCACAAGAGGCATACATGAGAAGGGAGTTGGGAAAATCCTGCCCCACGGAATAAACAGAGCTTGCTCTGGAGAAACTGCCTCGGCCGCAATCTCGGTAGAGGCGGACTGAAAGGCCTGTCCTGAGCGGAGCGAGCGGCTGCTGACCCAGGCTCACCTCCGGGGCAGGAGCTCTGGCAAGCATCCCACTGGGTCTTCTCAGCGAGCCCGAGAGGGCTGGGCAGCCTTAGGTCTTGCAGCTCAGCCCGGATCTGTGAGCTTCCGAGCCTTTCCTCGACCATCCTGAGCTTCAAGGACTCGACTGGTCAGGTGTGCCAGCATCTGTTTTGGCACGTACTAGGGAATGAAGCAAGTGGACATTCAATTTAGTAGGTAACGCTGTTTCTAAAGCGGCTGTACTGACTTATGATTTACACTCAGCAGCAGCTACGGCTTCTTCCACACTTGATATTGTCAGTCTTTCCCTAACGGGCCCTCGTGACTCAGTCTGGGGGTGGGAGAGTGCGGGAGTCAAGAGGAGAGCCGAGTTCTCACGCAGTGAAGGCACAAGACAGCGGCGAGGGCCACCCCTGAGCCTGGCCCCTCCGGGACGCTGGCAGGGGCGCGGCCGGAGGCTCCTGTGCCCAGGTCGGGGCCAGCCTGCCTGAGGGGTGCAGCCAGAGCCCAGCGCCTTCCCTGGCTGGTCCTTCCAGAGCTCACACCGAGGTGTGGTGGGCCTTGAACTTGAGGAGGAGATACCATTCCAATACGATGACACCCGCATCAGAAAATCCGGGCCACCACCATCCTCACAGATCTCCCTGGACAAGGTGCCTGACCACAGCGCCCGCCCCTAACCGCCACGCACGCCACCGGCGGCGAGTCCCATCTCACGAGGTCACTCTCTGCAGAGCTTTCCTGCTCCTTAGGGCCTAGAGGACACCGAGTGGAGCCTGTAGCCCGGCATCCACGGGCCTTCGAAATGGGTAGTGCTCTCTGGGCACACGCTTCCCTCCTGCCCGCACCGTACCGCGGGCAGGCCAAGTTATCTGGTCTTCTTCCAGTCCCCGTCACTCCCGTGGCTCCAGTGCTGGGTGGGTTAACAAATGCTTTCCAAGGCATGTCCGACACTGAGACCCAGGTCAATTCAGACGGAGCTGAGGCGGCGGCCGTCAGTGCCTCAGTCTACCAGGACTTTGCTCAGCCTCGAGTCTACCCTGGATTCCCCATTTGCGCTCCTTTTAGTTTTGCTTCTTTTAGGGCACTTGTCCTCTTGAGCCTGGTCTTATATCTGAGTCGGCCTTGCTAGACTGGGGTAAATCACCAACGGGAAAAGGCTGTCTCTCATCCAGCTTCTTATGCTTCAAAGCGAGGAGCCTCAGGGGCCGAAGGAATGCAGGGATCGGTCCTAGAAGCTGCTAAGGGTTTGCCTGTGTGTAAATATGCTGTGAGTGTTGGCTCGGGCAGTGGTGTGGGGACAGAGGACCTTGCCCGGGGACATCTGGAGTCACCTGGCCTCAGCTTCAGTCTGGCTCTGGATTGTATGCGCTGCTGTTGGGGTGAGGGTGGAGCTGCTGGGATAGGCCAGAGGCAGTAGGCCCCCCACTGCTGCTAAAACCCTTCCAGGAGCTCACCCCACCCCATGTCTCCACGCAGGGCAGGCGTGTTGAACCCAGGGGCCTGGCGATGGTCAGCGCAGATAGGAGGTGCCGTGACTTGGGAGTGTGTGAATAAATCAGTGGATGTCCCCAGGGCCTCCTCTGAGAATCCTAGTGAAGTTTCTAGCCAGGGACACGGGGATTTTCCCCGAAATCCTGGAACTGTGGCCAAGGCCCCAAACTGGGACTAAAAGGTGTTAAGCACCCCTCATTCTAACTTCAGGGGGCTGTGGCAGGCAGGAGGGCTACTAGAAGGTGCTAAGGCAGCAGCCTGTCCTCCATCCAGATCAGCAAGCTGGCAGGATAGGACGGGGGGAGAGCGGTCCTCCCCGTGGCACAGCCGGTAGCCCCGAGAGTCCCTGGAAAAGAGGGGACACCCGGTTCCCTGGCTGAACGCTGCTTAGTGGTCCCTGTGCTCCTGATCCGGGAAGAGAACCGAGGCACGGAGTGGGAGAGGACGCCTAGGCAGGGTGGGGGCCTACCCTGTGCCCGCCCAGGCCCCCTCCGGGTCCCAGCTCCCAAGAGGGGTGGACAGTGGATCCTGCGTGTGCCCAGTGGCCTGGGAGTTGGCCCCGGGAGCTGCGGAGGGGAGAGGGACGTGCAGCGTGAAATCCACTCCCGAGGCCACAGCTGGCCAGGCACAGCCACGCTGGGGCCACCGCACGGCCACGGTGGCAGAGCGCACCGAGGTCGTGGCCAGCCTTCCGCAAGTCCGGGGCGCACTAG
Organism: Tolypeutes matacus; assembly: GCA_026826555.1. Classification (NCBI taxonomy): domain Eukaryota; kingdom Metazoa; phylum Chordata; class Mammalia; order Cingulata; family Chlamyphoridae; genus Tolypeutes; species Tolypeutes matacus. The sequence continues at coordinate 8,365,104 of JAKSZT010054568.1, forward strand.
ATTAGAGGGCCCGAAAGTGAGGCCGCACGCTGCCTGGTTCCGGAAGGGCCTGTCCTCCGTGCTGCCCCTGCCCGGGTGCACGGGGGTGGAGGAGCTGGCAGGCGGCGAGGAGGGCGGTCCCGGTGGAGGGCGGAAGAGTGACGGGCTCGAGTCAGCCAGTGCTGGAGGGCAGGCGAGCCCTGACTTGAGGCCGGGATGGGACTTTTTAAATGAATAGGACCGAGTAGTAAATTCCTGAAACGAGACTCCTAATACCCAGAAGTGACGGCACACTTAGGGCATCCTGCCGAGGCGCTGTCAAAACGGCGACTGCACAGGACGGGGCACCTGGGCAGAACTGCTGCGTGACTGCCGGGAAAAGGTCCTTCCACACTTGAGTGCCGAGGAGCGGAGGCTCTCCGGGAAGCCTGGTAACCAGTATTGATCCCCACTGTGGCCACTACTGCCAGGGCCAGCGAGGCAGGCCGTCCACGTGCCCCGTCTCCTTTCACGGCCCCAGTTCCACGCCTGGGTGCCACCTGGCTGCAGGAGCACAGTAGCTCACTCGGTGGCTTACAGCAGCGCAGACACGTCACCTTACGGTCCTGGAGACCCGAGGCCCCCCCCGGGCTGAAACGCAGGGCTGCCCAGGGCTGCGTGGGGAGGCTGCCCCATCCCGGGGCTCACAGCCCCGTCCCCTGCCTGGGAAGCAGCATTAGCAGGCGGGGTCCTCGCATCACATTGCAGCCCCTTCCCCCTTTAAGGGCCCACCTGGGAAATCCCAGGTACTTTCCCTAGGTTACGGTCAGCGAGTTGGCAAGCTGAGCGCACACTCCACCTTCCTTCCTCTTTGCCCTGTAACCTAACAGGTTCACAGGCTCCAGGGATGGGAATGTGGACATCTTGGGGGACAACTGCTCTGCCCACCACATTTGTCATCACCCACAACTTACAGACGAGGCAAAAGGCACAGAGAGGCGGAGACGAGCCCAAGACGACCAGGTCCGTCACTCGCGCCCACCGCCCTCCCCACTCAGGCCGTGCTCCCCAGAGCAACTGCTCTGACGTTTCTCCGCCTAGGTCAGTCTGGCTTTTAGCCTGGAGACAAGCATGCGGCAGAGCCTGCCCTTGGATTTCCTCCATAGAAGCTGGTTTTAATTGCAGTGGATGTAGCACACTGACGAAGGATGTTGTCAATGGGCACAAATGTGGGCGGTGTGGGGAGTGGGGCATATGGGAATCCCCTGTATTTTTATATAACATTTATGTAATCTAATATCTTTTTAAAAAATTAAAAAAATATATATATCCCAGAGACTTAAAAAACAACAACAAAAAGACGGTGTTCCTGATCGCTGCTTCCGTCTTTGCAAGGATTCAACCCAAGGAGTTCTTGGCCTGTCGCTGTAGGGACGGGGAGTTCGCGGCCACACTGCCTATCTAAGAGGTGGTCCCCCTGTACTTTTACTCTGAGCTATCACTCCCATCCAGAGACTCAATTCGCAAACTTCTGCTTCCTTCTAGTTTCCTCTAATTTAATTTAAACAACTATTTCATCTGTCGAGAGTTTATTTGGTGTCTGTGGAAAGAGAGGATCTGAATATTTCTTCCTTCTCTCCCCCTGGAAAGTCAACCAGATGCCCCGGTGGTCATCAGTCTACAAAGGCATTCTATCATACTTTAAATTCTTAGATACGCTGGAGATTGCTTCTGACCTAACTACTTATGTCAATTTTCTGCCGTGGCACCAGTGCCGTATTTGGTTAATTACTGAAGTTATAAACACGTTTTCATATTTGACAGAACAAGTAACCTACTTATTTAAAAGTCTGCTGGTCACAGCTATATATTCTCCCAGTGTGCCACGGACTACTTTTAAAGTGATATTTAATTACATCCAAAATTAATTAAAGCGGAACCGGCATCTTTATAATATTCAATTTTGTTATCCAGGAGCATGTATTTCTCTCCACTTACTTAAGTCTTCTTTTATGTCCCTCACTAAAGGTTTCTTCATGTAAGCCCCATGCATGTTTTGTTGACGGTGGTCAGAGACCAAGTGTTCCCCCCCCTCAGCCATGAGTTTAATCAACGTTTGATGTTCACTATGACACTGATATTGGCGAAAGAGAGCAAACCTTCCTCAAATTAGAGAATTCCCTTCAGGTAACAGACATGCACGTTTTTTTCTCTTTTAGATGAGGCTGTTGTTTGAAATGCACCTATTCAAATGCATATGTGTTTTTCTTAATTTTTTTATTTATATCTTAAATATTCATAGCTTTTCTAATGCTAAACTCTTAAACTCTTGGGATGTGGCAAATGATTGTTTTAGGATGCACTGAACATGGATGACTAGGGTTCACTGACGATTTTACATCTGGGTGCAGAGGTGAGCTTGTGCTGGGTGAAGAGATGGGCTGGACGAGGTTGACTGATAGGAAGCCTCTGGGCTTGACCTCGCGGATGGATGGGGGGCAGGGGACGGCAGGAGAGGGGACCCACCAGACTTGAGGAGAGCGAATGAGGCCGTGAACCAGCCTCTCCGTCAGCTCCCTCTTCAAGGTCCCCCGAGGGCGCTGGCTTTAACCGTGCTGCCTGTTCAGTGGATGCAGGATATTGTTTTAAGATAGCTCTCCATCAAGTTCACTCTTGTCTACTGAAAAATGTCCAGAATGTTCATGACTCGCCATTACACAACACAAGTCTATTACATTCTCCTATGAACCTGCCTTATTCTGCTCATTAGCATTTGATTACACAAATAGTCTCTTAAGGTTTTATGTTTGAATGTGAGAGGACTAAAATTACATTCCTTAGAAATAACGTAAAATTCAAATTAGCCTTCCCCAGTGAGTCTAAATTGAGAGGTTTCACTCCACTGTTTTTTTCTCCTGAATTTATCAGGGGTTACTCTGTGCTTTTTTACAAGAGCAAGTGAAGATTGTGTGATTTTTGCTATTTTTCACTATACACCCTCTTTGATCTCTGAGGCTTGGAATCTGTTTGTAACGTCACCAGGTAAAAGACAATGGTGGGTATGAAATTCTTTTTCTCAAAAGATAATATCATGACTAGCTTATTGCTCACCTACCCACCCACTTTCCCAGGGGAGCAGGGGTGACTGCCTTTGTCTGTGGCCCCTTGGTTTTAATTAGCGATGAAGACCTGAACTGTGGCTGAGCGAAGCTGGCATGGAACCAGGGACAGCCCTCCGTCCTGAAAAACCTCCTGGGCAGGGCAATCCCTGAGCCCTCAGCAGAGCTTCCCAGAGGATGGGGCGGGGGGCCGGGCCATCCCCCACCTGGGTCGCCTCCAAGGCTTCCTCCATCAGTGCCCACACTGCTGCCAGGATGGCCTGTGGAGCTTTCTCTGCGAAAACCCGTTGTTTCTCACCGCCCTGCTCCCCTCTGCAGCTCTGCCCTTGCACACAGTGGCCCCTCCCTGCTCAGAGCACACTTTCTACAAGGCAGGCATTGGCCTAATGTGCCCCTTGTACTTCCCAATGGATGGCACGCATCTCTTCCCTCAGGCTTCCCTCGCCCCGTGGAAAGCCTCCCATTCCCATGCTGTCCTACCACCTGGCGTCTCCCCACACATCCTCCAGGATTCAGCTCAGTCCAGGAAGCCTGAAGTCAAGGCGCAGTTGAATGCCTTGCCTCCATGTCCTCTCGAGCCCGGATATGACTCCAACACAGAAGGAACCCCATGCTACTGGAATTCTCCACATCCGCGAGCTCCTGGAAAGCAGGGACTGCATCGATTTTTTTTTAAAGACTGAAATGAATTCATCTTTGAACCCCTGGTGTCGAGCCCAATTCCAAGTCCTAGCGGATACCTGTGAGCTTTATTCAGTGGATGAAGGAGGACTTCTCACTTGCCAGGCGGGAAGAAGTACCACCAGGGAGGCGGCTGGAGCATGGCCTGGGCAGGACCCGGTTACTCTACTCCCCTGCGTAGGAGGTGACTCTTCTAAGAAAGCAAATAAGAGAACGTCCGCCTGACCGGGCACGTGGACGGCCGATGCCCAAGCTTTTCCACCGAAGTACCCTCAGGTGCAGAGGCACCTGGGGACGCCGAAGGCTCGGGGCTTCTCTGCAGTCACTTTATTTTTATTTATTTATTTAGTTATGTTTTTACCAGGAGGTCCCAGGGATGGTACCCAGGTCCCTCCACATGGAAGACAGATGCCCAAACATTTGAGCCACATCCGTCCCCCCTGGGGCTTCTCTGAAGCTTCACAGTTTATTTAACAGTTATGGGAAATTTGCATTCCACTCTCTACAATGCCCCCTTCTAAAAACTGAAACTGTTTACAACTGGCTGACTGTCAGCTGAGTTGACGATCCCTCAAGCTTCAAGGAAAAGTGGCATGTGAGGAAGATGGAATGGACCTCAATTCCCTTCTGCCTACCCCTGGCTCCCGTCCACGCGGCAACATGGTTAGGGACATAGGAGAGAAGAGGCGAGGTCCTGACTCTGGCCTCAGAGAGGCTGGGACCCAGTCCAGCTCCACCACTCAGCTGGGCTACTCCAAGCAGGATGCTCAGCCTGTGTGGGCAGTGGGCTCCTCGGTGAAGCCGGGGAGAAGGTGATCCTTGTCACCCAGGGCTTGTTAGGGATCCCCGGAACAGCCTGGAAAGCACCCTGACCGTCAGCTCCTCTTCACAGGCCCCTCCCCCCCCCCCCCCCACTATATACATTTAGTGATGAGAGGGCAAGGCAGTCATCGGCCTAAAGTGCTGGGAGAATTGGGGTGGCATGATGGAAAGCATTCAACCTTCAGGACCACAAACACCCAGGGCCGCCCCTGCCTTTGCTTCCCCTGCTGCCCCCACTTGAGCCCCTACCTCTGGAAGATGACCCTGCGTCATCACAGGGGCTCTTAGAAGAGCAGAGGAAGGTGCCATGCTGCTGGCTGTGGAGCATGGAAGGGGCCACGAGCCAAGGATATCGGGGGCTTCTAGAAGCTGGAGAAGGCAGAGCAATGGGGCCTCCCTAAAGAGGCCAGAGGGGATGCAGTGCCGATACCTTGATTTTAGTCCAGCAGGACCCGGGTCAGACTAGTGGCCCCCAGAGCCACAAGATAGTAAATCTGTGCTGTTGTGAGCCCCCGAGTTTGCAGGGATTTGGTAGAGCAGACATAGACGCTAACTTGCAGGCGACCGTCTCCTCCAGCTCAGGAGCGACTGAGAGCACCAAACGCCTCCCCTATTACTGGACGCCCCCCAGTGCCCCTCTCCATGCCCTTGCCCAGAGCAGTGACACTGGGACCCCCTCCTGCCCTTCCCTGGGCAAAGGGGGAGGGAAAACGTGTGTGTGTGTGTGTAGACAGAGGCATTTCCAAACTCAAAAACTACCACATGATGGTACCAGTCAGCCCTGCTCAACTCCAGAAAGCCCAAGCTGGAAAGCCCAGGGTCAAGGGCAGTTGCCGTGGAAACAGCAGCCCCCTTCACCACCAGCCCCCACGGCTCCACGCCTTGGCAGGTCAGGCCCACCCGAGGCAGGAGCACGTCTGCGATTTCACCTCTCTCCAAACTAAGTGCACGGACCCAGAAGCCGGAGACAGATTTCAGGACAAGGTTGAGAGGCTGCAGGATTCAAAACCACCTTGTCAAAGTCCCTTCCCTTCCCTGAGCCCGTTTCCTCTTTTGTGGGAGGAACAGGGGCTTGGCCAGGACAACCCTGGGGGCCTCTGACAACTGTGAGGCTAAGGTCACGGGGAATGTAAACTCAGGCTGAGGGATAAGGGAGCTGTCGGCATTCTCAGGCTACTGAATCCATCCTTCCCCATGGTAGGGCAAAGCCCCGAGGGACAGGGGGTGGCAGAGGGAAAGGGCTTCTCCTGAGCTCTTCACAAATGAGTTTGGAGAACAGGCAATGAGCTCACCGCCTGAGGACTGCCCAGTGGGGGGCTCTGGGAGGGCCACGCTCCCCTCACTCTTCCCCCGGGGCTGTATCACAGCCCGGAAGCCACAGGCCAGGATGGACTCTGGGGCCCAGCTAGGACAAGGCAGGAAGGGGCCTCAGACCGAGGCTATTAGCCAATTAGGTTTTCTAAGAATGTTCAACTAGCTTTTGACCTCCAGGAGCTCACAGTCAAGTAGGGAAGTTGGGACAGACACACCTGTAGCTGCAAGCCAGGGTGCTAGGCTTGGCCAAGCTGGCCTGTTTGGAAGCCACAGACACTTCCTTCCCTCAGCCCCTGCCACCTGCCACCGTATGCAAGGCTGTGCTGGAGAAATGCTTTCAGGGTCCTGAAAGTCATCTTCTGCCCTCCCTCTTCTTTGCGGGCCTCACCTGCATGCTGCAGAGGGAGGCCAGGGAGCCAGCAGCCAGGGCTGCCATTTCCTAGCGCGGCATGGAAGATAAAGCACCAATTGGAGCTCATCAATTAACTAAGAGAGGCCGACAGGAGCCACCGCTGGCGGCAGGGCCACCCACAGTCAGGAAGCGGCATGCGGCCTGTCTCCTGATGATGTTCGCAGCGGGTGAGCACCTGTTCCCAAGGGAGGCTGTCACAGGTCAAGGGAACAGCCTGCCTGCAGGGCTGGAGGGGCAGTGCTGGGGCGCCTGGTGAGCGTAAGTGCGCAGGGTGCCGTGAGAAAGGAGAGGGAGGCTGTCGGCCCTTGGGGTACCCTTAGTCCCCCCCTGTTATGCCTTCCCCATTTCTTCCTTACTGATGTAGCTGCCCTTGTTCAAGGCACCACACTCCCAAACCCAGGCAGCAGACGGTGATGGGACTAACACTAGTCATGACAATCCCTTCACTCAGTGGCTTTTTTCTTCTTCTTTTTTCTTTTTGGCCAAAGGGACAGAAGAGGAAGTCTTCTGGAGGTGGTGGGTAGGAGGCACTTCTTGGAAACCTTTTGATTTTCTGATAAAAAGCGACTGATGCAGTTGGTACCCTTTCTCTTTTTCCACCAGACTTGAAAAGTGATGTGATGCCTGGAGCTGCGGCATTCATCTTGCATCATGAGGGAAAGGCCAAGAGGCTCTGAGGATGTTCAGTTGGCGTAACCCAGTGCTAAAAGGATGGCCAGCTCCAAACTTCTTTTTATGTAAGAAAAACAAACTCCTGTGCATTTGAGCCGCCATCTGTTGGCTTTTCTGTTGCTTGTAGCCACGGACACGGGTCCAGTGCAAGGAAATACAGTTTGTACTTTTTCTAGCAGAGAAAGGAAGCCATAAGAGGGTTTTTAAAAAATTAGTTTAAAATGACAAGAAATACTTGTGTGTTGTGCAAACTCTCAAGTGACAAAGGATATAATGAGAAGGGGGAAGGACCCCTTCCCTCTCACTAATCCCCCTTCTCGAAGGTGAACACCATGAGAAATTTTGGCTCAGACTGTCATTTCTGCATGGACAAACATACACCCAGATGGATGCCCAGACAGAAATCTATATGCAGCTATACATATACATATAAGGATGTGGCTATGTGTGTGTGGAGAGAGAGACAGCAAGAGCGACTGAGAGACAGAAATGTGTGTGTATTTTGCAAACATTGGATCATAGGATACAGCTCGGTATTAGTATTTTGCAATGGACCTTTTCTTCATTTAAAGATGTATCATGGACACCAGAGGAGGCTTGTGAGGAGAGGTATGATTTCACGGGACCTATAGTTAAGGAAGGTGAAGCTGACACTGATTCAGTGATCTAACGACAGGGCACGAACTAAATTAGGCACAGCCTCCCCTGTTTCTGAGAAGAAAAAGGGAACTCTAAGAAGTAGTGGTAACTTCCCCAGAGCCAGCATCTGCAGGGCACTTCCATGGACCCCGCCCTTCCACGAGATGACTTCAGAGGTGAGGAAACAGGGGCCCACTCAGAACTGGACCTGAGTTCTATCTGACCCCAAAGCCCCCGGCGTCTCGTTTCACCAAGGAGCTGGCTTGCGTTTTTCCATGGCCCCTTGTAACTGTCCCCGTGTTTCATGCTGGCAAACGCACGTCTTTGAATTCTCTGGAGGCAGGGCTCCTGCTAAGAGGACCTAACCCTGGGGTACGTGCCCTCTGGTGTTGGCCACTGCTGCGCTGGGACAAACTGGCATGGGTTTGGAGGAGCTGGGGAGCGGGGAGAGGCCGCCAAGGAAGTGCCGCATGGAGCCCATCAGCTCTTGGGAAAATGACAACTGGCGAAACTCATAACAAGGGGTAATTATGCTGTCACTCGCACTCTCTGGTGCTAAAGGCTGCGGAGATCTGCCAACAGGATTCAGCGGGAATATGTAATTTGCCCAATCGGGAAGCCAATGGTTTCCCCAACTGGGAAGTCTGACAACAGGAAAGTGGGATTTCCTGCCAACACTGTGTTGCCTCACACGCAAGGGGCTGAGAGGGACCACCGAGTCTTGCCATGCTCTCAGATATACAGCAGAGGCGCTTTACCCAAAGTGAAGGGCCGCCCAGTATTATGCCCTCCCCACCAAAGTCCTGCTGGAATTCTATTCCATCTCAGAGCCCATCTGTGACACCACCTCCTCCAGGAAGCCTTTCTGACTTGCCACCTCCCCAGGCACGTTTCCCAGCTCTCACCCCACCTCTCTGACCTCTTTCGGGGATCTGAGCCCAGTTTGCCTTGCTGCGTTAACTGTGTATCCCTTTCCCACTGGACTGGGGGCTCTTGTGGGGCAGGATCTTGACTGGTTCATTTGTAGTTTCTGACCATCTACACAGAGCCATTGCAGTGGCGGGAGCTACTTGTGTTTCTGTTGTGAGCAATGGGATGAAAACTGAGAAGATGAATGGATGAGTTCTGGACCAGCTGTACAGCCCTGGCCAGGTCAGGGAAGAACCTGGCACCTACTGCATACGTGCACACCTTCTGCTTGGAGAAGTGAAGCGTGTTCAACATGAAGGAAACATTGGTGTGGAGAAGATTGTCCTTACGGATTATTTAGTCCTGACACCGTTCACTGTGCAGATGTCTGGTCTGAGGTCCCCTAGGGGCCAGTGGCAGAGCTGGAACTAGAATCCTTGTCTCCCAATGTCCAGCGCAGAGTTCCCTCAGCTGCTCAGACCACTCCTGCTTACTATCCTGCAGGCACCACCCAGATTTGGCCATGAAGATCTCAGGAATATAGACATGTGCAGTTCTTCAAATATTTTCCATGAGTTTCACTCTTCTTTTCAATGGATTTCTTTTCTCTAATTCCCCATTTCTACCTTAGTTAATATTTTCTGTGCACTCAATAAATAATCCTCTGTTGGACATTCAAGAGGGCACTCCAGCAGCTGGTACCTACACAGCCATGTCCTTTCTTGTTCCTCTTAAATTGGCCTTCCTGGCCGTTGGTGGATGATGATGGGTCGCAGGGGAGGATGCTACAGTGGGAAACCTGAGCTCCTGGGAGAAAGAAGGGAGGGGAAGATGGGAACAGAGAGGGCGGGGGGTTTGGAAGTGGGGAGGGAGGCCAGGGAGGAGATAAAGGAGGGGGATGGCCTAGGGAGTCAATGGAAGGAAGAGGGGAGATGTGGTGAAGGGGAGTTGGGGAGAGGAGACTTGGCATCATGCATGGACCAGGACTGGGCGTCCTATCCATCTCCGTGTCCCCGCATTGAGGACCGAGCCTGGCTTAGATGAGGGTTTAGGGAACTCTCTGTGAGTGAATGAATGAACTACGGAATGGGCAAGTCTAGCTTCTGGGAAATTAAACAATTGATGGCACCCAGAGCTGCCTGATCCCATTCAGTACCATGTCACTGCTTGGGGGAACTTGGGATGCACTTCAGAGTCATCGTGGAGCTTTTTCAAAGTATCGTTGCTGGTCTCACCTCCTTTACACTGAACCAGAAGGGGAGTGGGAGGCCCCCTTAGGCATTGCAAATCAAAAGTGCCAGCACCATGGCCAGGAACCACTCTTCAAGCTTCTCCCTGCTTTCCTGGCTCTTCTGGAGATGCCTCATTTGGGCTGTAGCGCTTTCTCTTTGGCATATCTGGGGTGATCGATCCATTTAGCAAGGTCCAATGGGGCTGAACGTCCCCAGCCCCCCAAACTCGCCCTTGGCCCACTGGTGAGCACTGCTGGGGTGGCCATGGGTGGAGCGGGGCCTTTGCACTGCAGAGAACTTGGATGGGGAGCTCCTTGCCAGGCAGCTGGGCCGGTGGCCCCACGGAGCTCACACAGGGTCCAGCGTCCACTGGGGCAGCCTCTGCTGCCATCTTCAGGGTGGGGGGCTGGAGCCTCCGACTAGAGGATCACATCGTAAAGAGGGTCTCAGAGTCAAGAAGGCAGCAGCTTTCCAACACGCCCATCTCCCTCCCTTCCTCCTTGTCCCTGCCTTGAGTGATGGCCATGGTTTGTCAAATTCCCATCCATGATGGTGGACAAAGCTTTGCTTTGCTCCCCCGTGTGATATAAATTTCAGAATATAAAGATCTCCTTCATGGACCCTAAGATTCCACCACTATTCCTTTGGGTTTCCTGATAAACTGTAACTCCCTCAGGAGGACATACACGTTAAGTCTAACCAGTCTTTGCTAATTTAGTGTAAATAAATAGATTAAAGGCTTGGTGGGTGGCAGGCTTGGGTGAGGGGAGGGAGAGAGTGGTGTAGGTGGGCACTAGGTGAGGAATTCTGGAACAGAGGGAAAAAGGCACAGGAAAAGGAGAGTGAGGATGCTGGAGAAAGAACTGTCCAGCTTCAGCCTTGGAGTGACCAGTGTTTTCTGTGGAGAGCTCTTGGGTGAATCCCTCCGTAGAATCATCATCCTGACTTTACCTGGCCTGGAAGAGGGCTGCCCTTTGGAACCCCAAAGCGGTCGTGTGTGAGCTCAATAAGGCATGACCACCTTCATATCATCTCTATACAAGCTTAGTATCTCAGCATAAGAATGAAAAAACAGCAGATACATCTCATCACAGGCGTGGCAGATCCTGTTCTTGTGCTACATCTTGCAATAAACAAGAGCACTGAAATCCTCACCACAGAGCTGTGTGGGAGGCACTGCTATCTGCTGCTCTTGGATGAAGAAACTGAGGCTGAAAGAGTTTGAATAGCTTGCCCAAGGTCACACGGCAAGGGGCAGAGCTGGGAAATCAGCTCCTGCCCATTTGCTAGTTGTGTGACCTTGGGAGGGTTGCTCTCTCTCTGTGCTTCAGTTGCCGCATCTGTAAAATGGGGATAGCAACGGTACTTAGCTCTGAAGAATGTTGTGTGATTTAAATGCATGCTTAGAGGAGGGCCTAGCACATAGTAGGTGTGACATGAATGTTTGCTGTTTTATCATTCCGGTTTTCCTTTTTGTGGCTGCTGCTGTTATTTAATAAGATTCCCAGGGGCAGCTTCTCTCCTCTATTTCTCGCAGCGCTTACTTGACACATAGTAGGAACTCAAAAAATATCAGCTCCGTTCCCTTGCCCTTTCCTTTGTTTTTCTCAAAACTACCATCAGGACCAGAAAAATGTCATGACAGCTTGCTGTTATGGAACAAAGATTTCCATCGTCCCTGAGAAACGGCGCTCAGCCTGGCACCACTGGATCAAAGTGAGCAGAGTCCAGGGCCTCGAGCCGTGGTCCCAGCCTGGCCAGAGCTCAGAGGAAGAGTCCTTGGAAACACGGTGGGGTGGGGGAGCCGAGAGCCAGGCGCCGCCATCCGGATGCTTCCAGCCCCACGTCACTAACACATAGTGACCCAGCGTCATGCTCTCGGTCCTCGACGGGGCCTTTCCGATAAAGGGCTGACTAATGGGCAGGAAGGGGAACGTCTTGCCAACATGCTTGTTTCCACTAGATTACGGGCGTATTTTTAGAGTGGCTTAGAAATATTTAGGCTCTTGCCTTGCAAGATGATTTTGTGGACTAGGAGGAGGAAGAAATAAATCTTAGCAAGGAAAAAAAAAGATTAGAAATGCTTCCTGTTGCCCGGAGTCCCTGCGCTTCATCTCCACCAGGGTTCACTCTGGTAAGATGTGATTCAAGGATTATTTCTTCTGGGAACCCTCCTAGACTCTCAACACCGTGCGTTTCTCATCACACATTGCCTGCATCGAGCACAACACACCTCGAGGCATCATCACTGCTAGGTTCCTTGATGACTCCCCCATTGATTAAGCTCCTTGAGAGCAGGGAACTCGGCTCTTGGTTCATTTCAGTATCCCCAGCTTTTAATTCAAGTCTTGTGTAGAGTAGATGCTCAATAATGTTTAATGAATAAATGGATGGGTGGGTGGGTGGGTGGATGGATAGGTGGATGGATGGATGGACAGATGGAAGCATTGATGGATGGGTGGGTGGGTGGATGGATGGATGGGTGGGTGGATGGATCGATGGATGGATCGATGGATGGATCGATGGATGGATGGATGTAATAAAAAGACCAAACAGTCATTCCGCATGAAGAAATCTTACTATGAGTGTAATTACAGGTCCATGCGCCTGTGCCTCAGCTTCTCTCAACAGTTGCTGGTTATTTGTCCTCACTTGATGCCATGTTCATGTAATGACACCAAAAACTTACTTTTTATGTGGTATTCGATTCATGTGGGTAAATAAATGCCTCTGCTGCCAAGCTGATGCCAGGAGAGAAACAAAAGCACTAATCATGGTCTACACGGCAGCTGTGCACCCTGCAGAGGCTCCCCTGTGGGAATCAAGACTGGGAGAGTGGACTCGGGAAGAGGGTAGAGATGGCAGAGGGGCTGTGATCACAGCTTCACTCACTCTGTTCTGGCGATGTTTCCATCAGGCCCCAGGGCCTCTGACACAGAAAGCCCTGGGGAGGGTGTCAGGCACCAGCCCCGGCAGCCAGTGTGGCACCTTGGCACCGATCATCTTTGGTAAAGCAGAAGTGAGTCCATTCCTCCTTCTCGAGGCTTCAAATCCCATCCACGGGGAAGCTCAAATAACTGCACATTCTGCCTTTGACCTTCAGAAGAGAGGCTGACGACTGAAAGGAACCCGCCAAAATCATGCCCACTGGGAAGAAACTGGTAGCTCTCTTTCATTATCTAGTCTCCTCTCCTTCCACAGAAACGGACTTTTAGCTGGACAGATGGCCATTCCCAAGTAAGGCTATTTTCCCAGTGTCCCTTGCAGCTAGGTGTTGCCATGAGACTAAGCTCTGGATATGGGGCAAGGTGATGTATGCGATTTCTAGGTCTTGCCCTTCAAGAGAGGGGCACACGCCCCCACCCCTTCTCTTTTCTCCTTCCCACCAGCTGGAAATGTGACACTGTAGCCAGTCATCTGGGGTCATGTGAATCCAAACAACCCCCTGGAGGGGACACCAGGAGAGAAGGAGCCTGAGTCCCAGAGGGCCTCCAGGGCAGGGCTGCCATGCCGGCCTGGACTTGCCATATGAGAAAAACAATCTCCAATCCTGTGAAACTACCTGAGCCTCTGTCACCCTCAGCTGAATTTATATCCTAACAAACACACCCACAAAAATGAATTGAATTTACATAGATGCAAACAGTCAGATCTTCATGTCTCCTCCACTGAAAGTTATTAATTAATTGAGATTGGTCCTTCAAGGGCCATTTGAACAATAAATACATATGAACACATGTCCCTATCATCAAAATACAGGAAATCATCAACATCTTTGAAATCCTAAAAGGAAACGCTGGGAGTGATTCTTAGGATAACGATCGCCCTGTCTGATTTCTACATTATCTCCATCAGCTGGAGTCCTCAGCTCCTCCGAGCGACCCATTCCTTCGCCAGTCAGGCCACTAAGAATTCTGTACGTAGGTGGCTGACCCAGTGTCCAACAGTGCCCTCCTGGGAGCTGATGAAGGCAGCCCCAGGACCTCCGTGACTATTCCCAGTTGGGCTTGTCTTATGTAATCACTCCCAAAGCCAGCTAGATCCCCATCCGTGAGTTACCCTGGCAACCCAGCTATGTCATCGTGAGAGGTGTCTCGGGGGGCACCAGCTTCTGAGTCTGCAAGAGATTTGCCTGGGGCTGAGCGGTGGAGCCTCGACATGTCCACTCTAACACGATGCCATCCCTTGTCGTGCTCCTAGTAGACATGTCACTGATTTTCAGAAGAACATGGATACAAATAAATCTTACCTTGACTGCTCAGTGAGACTTACTAAGAGAGCAGACGGAGCCATCGATCTTCAGGGACCATCTATGTCTTTTATGGTTGCCTTTGCATTTCTTCTAAAGGGAAATCCTTTCCGTTTCTACATTTTTTCTGACAATCGTATCACGAGCTCAGTGTAAGCAGCCTAATTTTCAAGCCGTTGGGTAGCTTCTTCATACTGGACATCTGGAGTTTTACATTTCATCCTACTTCCATTTCCCCTTTGGGAAAATAGTATTTAAGGAAACCCACCGATCACTCCCTTGTGCTGGCCACTGCCTTGCACGCTCACAAGGAAATCTGCCAGCCACGTGACGCGAGAGTGGGGTCCTATGTCGCTCGTTACGTTGTGCTGCATTCTACTCATTTAATCATTCTACGTCGAGGGTCTGTAATGAAGCTGTAGGTTCACTGCTCTGGATACCACACTTCTGCTGTTTCCTTGAATAGAATTTCAGTGAAGCCGGAAGACAGCCCTTTGTTCATCTTTGAATTTGTTCTTTCAACCAACTGGTTTTCGTTACTGGGCGATGGCTAAGATGCCCCACTCGCCTCGCGGACCGGGAAAGCATGTATCCAGATGTGTAGCCTGGTTCGTGGCAGGAGGCCGCGGCCAGAGGGAGCAGGAGTGGGGGGCGCGTCCGCTGTGGCCGCCCCGGCCCGCGACCCCCCTCGCAGGTGGTCGTGCAGGGAGCCACGCGCCTCCCGGCAGGTGAGCTCCTGCCGCCTCGCACGCAGCCCACCGTCCCTGGCTCCCTGCCCACCCGGCCCGGCCCTGGCAACGCGGGCCCTGTCAGAGCCGCTCCCCGTGGGCCCCGCGGCCGGCTGGAGGCAGGTGGGGCAGGCCCGGTCCGCTGTCCACGAGAAACCCTGGGCTGGACAGGGGCGGCGCGGGTCTCGGCGGCGACCAGGCCGGCCCAGGTTCCCAGCAGGGCCCTGTAGACGTGGCGCAGAGCCCTGGGCGCCGGCTGGAGCGCCCCCCTGGCGAAGCTGCTCCAAAATCGGGGCGATAACTCCAGCAATTCCCTTGTGGGGACTGATGAGCTAACACAGGGAAAGCGCTGGGGACGGGCCTGACGCAACCCGTGCTCCACTAAGTCGAGCTATTATCATCGCCGATCCATTATTCATCGCCCGTCCAGCCAGCTTTTGATCTATTCCAGAAAGGACCCCAGGTGCCTGGTGTTCTACGGTGTTAGTTGTGGGGCAGTGTCCGTCCCCCGCAGACTGCCCAGAGGTGAGCAGACGCCTCCCCTGCGCCCCCCAGCTGGTGCCAGGGAGTTTTGTCTCCAGGGGCCACGGTCCGTCTCCCCCACGGGGTCACCCTGCAGTGGGGGCTGTGCACAAGCTCCCGCCCCCACTCCCCACCTGGGCACCTTGGGACTGTCACCATCTGCCCATCAGGGAGGGGAGGCTCTCCCCCACCAGCTGCTCCCTCCCCCCAGCCCCCCATCGCTGGAGGGTCCCTCTGGCACCTGGGCCGGCCAGGGGAGCCGCTGGGGGGGTGGGGAGGGCCGCGCCCGAGCAGAGGGTAACTGCGCCAGTCCACAGAAGCGGGGCCAGTGCTTCTGTCCACAGGGTGTGGCCCCAGAAATAAAGGCGGTTTCCTCTGCTATATTTACCGTCACCGTTTACTGAGCATCTTTTATTGGCGGCCCCTGCAAGGTGGCTAGGAAGAATCATTTATATGGCTGGGGATCTGAAGTAAGGGAACAGAAATAACCTGCCCAAGCCCTTGGGGCTCCTCCAGGGTGGGGCCGGGGTTCAAAGCTGTGCCTGGCTCCATAGGAGCATCTTTGCCCCTGGAGGTTAACAGTATTCTCAGCTCGCCTCTGCTCTGATAAGACACCATCCAAGCCCAAAATGCTAATATACATAACTTACATCTTTGCACTACTGAGTAATAAAAAATCAACACTCAAAAAACACAGGGCTACATCCACCTTTCACTTTTCCCTGAAAACAGTGTGAATGGCAGTGAGAAAGCAACCCATTTGTCTTCCATTTCTTAGTTTAATTTCAGACAGAAGGGATTTCTTCAGTGGGAAATATGGGCTTGGGGTCCCATGCATGGCACCATCTTCACAGGGCACCCAGTGCGACTGCTTTTACCCCGAGAGAGTCGATAACCTCGTTCTTCCGCAGCCAGTCACCTCCAATGCTCTCTGGGGAAAGGAGCGACATGGAGGCCCAGGAATCTTCTCTTCCTGAGCAAGTGGATAGTCTGGAGCAGGTGGCTCTAGCTGAGAACGGAACCAGTCTTGTGGGCTGGGGGAGGAGGCTGGTGAGCCCCCAGACCACAGGAAGGGAAATTCAGCCATGCCCGCCGTGCAGGGTCCAGCCGCTCTCAGGGCCTCACCCACCTCCCACCTGTCTTCTCACCACCTGCCGTGTGTACCGAGGGCTTTAACCAACCCCTCCGCCTGTGTCAGGCCTTCGGGGGACCTCACTGCCCCAGACGCCTGGCTTGCCCCTGCTTCTGTCTCCCCAGATGGCATGGAACCTTCAGGGGCGTCTTACCGGGCCCCCCCCCAATGTTTAGTGCTGGACCCACAAGGTGCAGACAACACACATTTCATGAATAGATGGAGTCAACTTTTGCCTCTAAGCCATTCTTGAGGGCACTTGCAGCTTGATGCATGGAGTCACAGACATTTAGGAGGGAAAATGAAAAGCAACGTCTCCTTCTTGGTAGTCAGCCTTATTGCTTTAAAAAATATACAAAGACAGGCCACCAGTGTTTCCGTTCTCATGTAACATATCCTGACAAGGTTTGCAAGGAGGAAGTCTATAGAAAACCATCTATCTGCCTTGTCCATAACATTCCAGACTTCGGGCTTTTCTGGCATCCGAAGCCCTCTGTGGTCCAGCCCCACTCACACCTCCAACTTCACTCTTATCCTGATTCCTCTTCCGATTTCCGACACGTCAGCAAACACAACTGCTCGTTACTTCCCCACCATCCCCTGTCTTTCAGCGCTTGTTCTCCTGCTTGTGTTGTCACACCCGAGAGGACTTTCAACCCAGAAGCTACAAATCCTACCTATATTTCAAGTTATGTTGAAACCTTCCATGAAGACTTTTTAAATAAAAATTCCCCAGGCTAGAATATCTGCACCTGTCTTGAGGCAAACCTCACTTTCTATCCTACCTTTTAATTATCTACATGGATGGCTAAATTTTCTACCAGGGCAATCCCACTCTGTCTCAAACTTCACATCCCCCGTAGCTCTTGGCCAAAGATTTGTTTACAGACACCGCTTGGTAGTTTGTTGAAGGTGGATGACTGCTAACAGCTTCTCTGGATTACTATCTACAAAGGGATTCCCATAAGTTAGAGCTAATGAGGTCTTTGGACAGTCTAGATAGACAGATTTAGTTCTATTTTATGGCTGACCGCCCCCATCTCTCTCCCAGATGTGATAGGACTGGATTTCATCTGGGACAGAAGCAGACTTAGAGTTCAACCTAGGTTTCCACTTGTGGTGACATCAGCAAAGTCACAAAGATGAGCTCCACTCATTTTTCTCAGAGCGGGATAACTCAGTGGTCTAAGAATCAACCCACTTGGAGACACGAGAGAAATAATCAATGATGCAGCTTTCTTCCAGCAGGCACCTAATCCATCACAGGAGCAGAGGGAGGACCCAACTCCCACCAAGGTGAGTCCACTAGTCCCATCTTAGACCCAACGTGGGTCAGTGACACCAGATCCCCGAATCACATGTTTCAGATGGTCAGGAAAATCCAGTAATGAAAACCAGCTTTATATTTAGAGGTCTGGGACATGATTTGCTATCGAATCCTGCCATAGAAACTGGCTCTTCCTCTTTGGCTCTATTTCCAGTTAGAAGTAGTTTGCTCCTTGAACCATCAGCTGTAAAGAATAACTAAGAGAGGAGGGTAGGTCCTTCTTGCTTTAAACCCCCACAATCAGGCTGGAGGTGACTCACTTATCCTCTTGGATGTCAACTGGAGCAATTAGGAAATGGTGCCACCTTGGACAGCCCCTCCCCTTCCAGGGTATCAGTTTCCTCGTGGGTAAAATGGGGACTGGGTGAGGTGGATGGACTGAGAGACTTCTAAAGTCTCTTTCCAACCTTATCTTGGGGACAAAGAAGTGGAGGTATCATCTAAGAGCATTCCTTTGGGATTCCATAACTGTGATGACCCTGGAACTGGCAAGCAGTCCAATCGTGGGAAAGCACAATCCCAAGGTGTGGAAGCCGTCCCGAATCGTTTCACACCCCGTGAGACAGGGGAAGGTTATCGCCCCTCACCCCTCTGGGGTAAGCGCTGTCTCAAGACACACTGCTAACTCGCTCCTCCCTGAGACGCTCTCACCGGGTCTCAGTCTTCTGGAACTGGAACTTCATTTTCATCTCTTCCTCAAGATTTCAGACCTCAGCTCTTGTTTCCCACATTAATTCAAGTTGAAGTGCAGCCTCAATCATGTTGGCAAACATTCCAAATAGAAATGAATTCCCAGGTTCTCACTAGACATTGCAACATCCTCGCCAGCTCAATCTGGATGACATTTTGAATCTTATGTAATGTCTACTTTCCCTAAGGGATTGAAAATCTTCTTTATATAGCTCTGCCCAACACATTTTTAATAGGTCCTACTCCTAATTACCTATTATTAACATGCAGGATCTGCATCCCTGAAAATCAATCTGAACATCTTTTTTTGAGACAAGAATTCTATTTTCAAAATTGATTTGAATCAGATATCGAGAAGAGATAATAGTCATCACTGTCATGATTGTTTCTGATAAAATATTTGATAGGAGAGTTAGCCCTCGATGCCACAGCCCGACAGGCAGATGGCCTGGCTTCTGGAAGCCCTTCCACGCTCAGGTATCACAATCCAGCAGCCACTGACCGGCCTCTCCCGGGCAAGACCATGCACCGTTTACAAAGCACTTTCCCTCTCCCTACCTCCTTATCTCCATAATGGCCTCTGAGGCAAGCAGGGCTCAGGATTCTCCCATTTTACAATGAGGAAACTCACCACAAAGCCAGCCCACTTGGCGTTCCCAAGTTCGCAGGGCTAGTGCATGGGAGAGCCGGGGGCACGCTCGGCTCTTCTGACCAAATCACAATGCATTTACCAGTGCTCGGGCACAAGCCCTATCCCGGGAGTGGGGTTTACCTAGGGAAGGTAAGAGATGCTTGCACACTTGTGTTGCAAACACAGAAGGAGCTTGTTAAAAGGGAGCCCAAACTAAGGTCACGAGAACAGAGGGGTGAGAAGAGACTCTCAAGACTTTTAGAGTTGGGGAGAGCAAGGAAGGCTTCCTGAGGGAGAAGCTTTTGAGATGGGTTTGGAGGGATGGCTAGGATTCGGTGCCTTCTGCTTCCCAACAAAGTAGACCAGAGAAACTCTCAGATACTCTCAGACTCTTTGAAGCCAAAGAACACAGGAAGCACGGAATGGTGGAGAGAACGTTGGGTTGCAGAGACCTCGATAAAGTCCCCAGGCCTTTCCAACACCTCGAGCTGCTGCCTCCAGAGTCACAGGTCACTGTGAGAGGCAAGAGAGCGAGTGGTAGCTGAAGCACTTAGACTGATAAGAAAGGAAGAGAGTGATGCCAGGGGAGCGCCCCGAGCGCGGGGGCCCCCCCGAAACAGGGGGGCCTGTGGTGGGAGCCCCTGGTGTGGACGAGCTTTGCTTTCAACAGGTTCTCTTCCAGGCTCTCAGCACGACTGCCAGAGCTCTTCTGTTTGCTTCCTCGTTTCCGTTTTTATTTATTTTAAACAAATAGATACAAACTGATGGGTCTCCTACTGACACCATGCCCAGGGACTCGAAAGCACAAGAGCGAGTTTTGATTCCAGCTTTCATGATCCTAATCAATGAGATTTCTGAGTTTCTAGACAGGCCGACAGTCCCTTATGTTCACATCTGTCCTCGGAGGATCAGCCTCAATGTCACCTTCCCCACAAGCCCACCCTGAGCGCCTCCCTCCCAGGCCCTCTCCTGTCCTTCATGGCCCTGTCACCATAGACTGTAGCTCAGCTATTTGTGTGTATCTGTTTTAACCCTGATGGCACTGGCCTGTAACCGCTGAGGGCAGGGACCTGTGCTTTCTCCTCTGTCTACTCAGGGCCCAGCCCGCTGTCCAGCGCGCTCAGGGGAATGGATACGGCTGCAGCTTCTCGCTGAGCAGCCCCCTTGCCCTGCATTTGCAGCATCATGGGCCTCTAGATGAAATAAAACGCAACCAACGGCCCCGAATGAATCGGGAAAGTATCATCCACGAACTGAAAGCAAATTTAGCAAAGTGCACATTAGAAACTCTTATTATTATTCTTATGCCAGTTAAGTTTTATTGGAAAGTATAGCTTAGGAGGGATTTTTCCCCATTTGTCTTGGTGTAAATTAAGACCCAATAACTATGCTATCATGGAACCTTGTCAAAAGCATCTTTAGTGACTGTAAACCTTTTTCGGCTTATAGAACCCTTCCTTCCTGAGCTTGATGAAAGCTCGCCCTGGAGAGCATTCATACAAAATTTTACAGACCATTTCAGCGTATAGAACTCCTGCTGCCTGCCCAAGGACAGTGTTTCACAGCGTCGGATTCATGCATTACCTCCGCTGGAATTAGCTTGGAGGGCTTACTGCATCTGCAGACATCTGGGTTATACTGTAGGCCCAGTAAAACAGCTACCCTGAGAAGGGTCCAGTCGTCTGCCAACGAGCAGTCATTCCAGGCTCACTAAAGCTGGAGAGCCACTGTGGTAGACCAATGTTTCTCATTTGCAGAGATGCTAAAGCTGAGAGCCAGTGGGCCAGTGACTTACCCAAAGTCACACAGAAAACAGAGCAGAACTAGATGCATACCTTTTTTCACTTCAGATTCTTCCAAACAAAGGTTATGTGCCTAAAACCCTATATTTATATGTTGGCCTACGACTTTCATAAGGAATGTCTTTGACTCCTGATAGTAGGTTTCTAAGCATAAGAACAAAAACTGAAAGTAGAATTTTAAAATAAACCATGGAAAGGATTATAGAGTATTTCCACAATATGTTATTGTTTAACAACTAGAAAATCTTTTTTATTCTATTGACATATCTTTATCAACAAATGTTTAGCAGCTTCTAATTCTATGATAACCTTTATTTTTATCTTGTCTTAAGATATGCCCCTGGGTAGTTGGGTCAACAGAAGTTTGGTGAATAGACTCATATTTCCAGTGCCTTCTGTCTAGAAAATTTCTTGGAACTGCACCCCTATAATCTGTCATTAAAATAAAGATGGCTTTGTGAAGTGAAAAGTATTATCCAAAAATAAGACGATATACCTTCTCCTCCAGGCTCTGACGTACTGAGGGCAGGGTCTACTCCACAGAAAGCAAGAAGGAAATGAATGAATGAGCCCACATTTGGCTGGAGAAGCTGGAGGACATTTTCTGATCATCAAATCACAGCAGCTCATTACGAAATTGTCACTTGGGAAGACATGGAATGGCTTGGCAAGAACTCTTTTGCTATATACAAATACATTTTACTAAAATTCAAATTGTTGACTCAGGCATGATCAAATTGGACTCTAAAACCCTCCTACCTGTCTCAGGAGCAGCTCCCCATTGCCTCACTCACACCCTCACATTCTTCTGAGAAGAAAAATTGGGACAGTTTGACAAAGAGAGTTTGGGCTCGAGCCCAGCAGAACAATTTAGGCTATCTCTTTCTTCTTCTGCCAAATGGCGAGAAGTCGGGATGCAGCAAGGGCGTCTCCTTTCTCGTGGGGGAACGTGGGGACAAGGCGCCAGATGACTGGTAGGGGGTGGATAAAGAAGCCTTGGACGCCACGCTCTGCCCTGCCTGGCAGCAGAGCGCTCCGGAGAGCCTTGGTACTCGGGGGACTCAGCGCTCAGTGTCTAAGCGCCTGGGATGGAATGGGGTGGCACGCCCTTTGGTGTGACCTGCCATGGGCCCCTCCCAACCTTGTGGCATGTGGTAGGTCTTGGATTCAGGTGCATTGCCCTGTTGACCCGTGAGGGAAACTCACCTCCTCCTTTACCTACCGTTCTGTGTTGCCATTGGATATGGCATGTGAAATAAATCCTATTTCCCATCTTGGCTCTGGGAGAGTAAATGAATAGATCATCAACCATGATGACAAATTATTTTGCTGTCAGTGGCAAATCATTTTAGATTCCACTCTTTCATTTGAGGCTCAACCATGTGAGGTGAGAGGAAACTGAGATTCAAAGAGGCAAGAACTGGCAGGCATAGCACAGCCAGGATTTAATCTCAGGTCTGTCAGATTCCAAATCCCATGATCTTTCTAACCAACCCTGTGACTGCCTTTTCTACTCAATCTGAGCCAACCCACATGGCTCCTGATGAAAATGACCCCTACAAATTCCAAGCAAATACCAAAGTCTATTTAGGGCTCTTTGGAGGACTCTGCCAGGTATGTTTCTTGGTCTCTTTGGCTTCAGATGTCATAGTGGCTAAACAAAATAGGAATGACATCAGCCCACCACGGAAGAGGACCCTGGGATTGGTGGCGCTTCTGCCCTCGCACAGTCGCTTGTGCTTCACCAGGGTCAGTTTTCTTCTAAAGCTGTAGCTGCTTCTCTGAAAACACAGCTATTACTGCAAACTCTCCATCCGAATGTGTGATTTCAATTTGGCAATCAATGTGAAACAGGAAATTCCCATGGGGTGTGGCGGAGAATCAGGTACGTGGTTCTTGGTGACAACACGGAAAGTTTTCCTTCCCAGCTTATCAGCAGCTGTGCCATGGAGGGGTTGCTGGGACACGCGCTACAACTTCTGGGACCAGAGACACAGAAATCCCCGTGTGTGCCCGTGGGCCAGACCATTCCTGACAGAAGGTCTCTTATATCAGACCCTGTGGTGGTTTGAAGCTATATGTACCCAGAAAAACATGTTCTGAAATCTAACCCATTCCTGTGGGTGTGACCCCATTGTAAGCAGGACCTTTTGTTTTTTTTTTTTTTTGAAGAATTCTTCTGTATTTTATTGCACTCAAATAACATTAAACAGAAGACATTTACGTTACTTTTTGAAAATCCACTGATGTTAAGCAGGACCTTTTGATGTGGCTGCTTCAGTTAAGGTCTGGCCCACCTCGATGAGGATGGGTCTGAGTCCTACTACTGGAGTCCTTTATAAGAGAATGAGATTCAGACACACAGCGAGAGAGAAGGCCACAGGAAGCCAGAAGCTGAACATCAACGGAACCCAGAGGAGAAGACAGAGACCAGGAGTACAGGAGAGGCCGCCATGTGCCCTGCCACGCGACAAGCCGAGGGCCAAGGGTCGCCTGCAGCCGGCCCCAGAATGCCACAGTCTTCGGGAAGAAACCAGCGCCTAGATGACGCCCTGGTCTGGACTTTCTTTCAGCCTCAAAACTGGAAGCTAATAAACTCCCACTATTTAAGCTGACCGAATGCACGGTAATTGCTTGAGCGGCCTAGGAAACTAAAAAAAGACACACAGAGCTCTGAGTTTGCACATGGCGACAGAGTAGGAAAAGCACCTAACTAGAAAAGCAGACAAAATAATATCAACTCAGAGATGTTTCGTATTCTAGAAAGCCAAGAAGAAAGTCTTCCTCCCACCCTTTTGAAATTAGCCTCTCGTTCTTTGACTTGGCCTCCAGGCCAAGCATTTACGTCATTAGGCCTTGTATGGTGGCTAATCGTAGCTTCCCAATTGGCCCATGAGATTCTGGAGAGCAGAACTGTCCCTTACTCATTTCCATCTGCCTCCTCCATACAGCTTCCAACCAGGTGCACTCAGCAAGCAGTTATGTGACTCCATCAGCCCACGGTCGCTGAGGTCTGCTCCGTGGCAGGCTCTGAGAGCCACTGGTCGACGCCCACTGGCATGCGGTGGCTGTGGGGTCCATGACCGAAAAGTGAAACCTGTATCCCACCAGGAAGGCCAGGCACAGGCCTGTTTGACAAAGCTCATGCTGGCAGCCGTGCGGAGGGTGGGCGGGAAGGGCGAAGCGAGGGGATTTGGTGAGGAAGCCCGGACGAGAGACAGGGCCGCGTGCCGGAGGGGGCATCGGCACACACTCTTATGACTTTGGGCAAATGGCCTCACTTTTCTCACCTGTAAAGTGGGAAGAAGAATCAGGGTCTGGCACTCCCACCTTACAGGTGTGTTCTACTGGAGGCTTTTGGGAAGTTTCCCGTATGTAGAAGTTTTCTAAGCATATGCGGTGTATTCCAGGATTAATATGTGACTATCCAATGGAACACTTTATTGGGATTGCTCCTCTAGTTTCAGAAGTGATGAGGCTGCAGCTTTCACCCCATCTACTCCACGGACCCCGAATGAGCATAGCAAGTGCCGGGCTCTGGGCTCCCCATGCTGAGGAGCTGGGCCCTGCCTCGCATGCCCAGTGTCTGTCTGTCTGAGACCCACAGGTAGCGCCACCCTCTAACAGAAGGAAGAGGCCAGAGCCATGGGCACCTAGCTGGGTGGCGGGGCGGGGTGCCGTGTGGGCCTCCGTGCCCCAGACTCCCACGTCCGTCCTGCCTTTGCTCTATTTTTGTGACCTTGGGCAAACTGCCTCATTTGCCTGAACCTCATTTTTTTTTTTTAGGAGGTACCGGGGATTAGACCAGGACCTCGTCCGTGGGAAGCAGGCGCTCAACCCCTGAGCTCCACCCACTCCTTGAACCTCACTCTTCACCTAGGGAGAGGGGCTGCTCCTGGGCACTCTTACCTAATCCACACCTTTCTCTGGGCTTCTACCTCTGGTCCTACAGGGCCCATTTCCTCCGTGACTCTCCCCTGTATTCTGTCCTTGGACAGCTCTGGAAGGAGATGAAGACGTTGCCTGCTTCCTGACTATTTGATGTGAGAGCTCAGCCAAGTCTGAACGTGGCTGTTGAACGGCTACAATAAGAGGGTGGAGAGAATATAAACTAAGTCCAGGAAGTCATAGATCCCCTTCCTGAAACAAAACTCACTTCCCGGCTGGGAAGGAGTGGGAAGGTGGGGTTGGTTTGGGTACTTTTACGTGAGTTGTAACATTAAACGTGGAGGCAGGCTCAACGTTTGCATGTCCCCGTCTTGAGGCTGGGGCTCTCGCAGTGTCAAGTACTTACAGTACGTGCGTGAAATACATTTTCCGCATGTCAAGTATTTCTTCAAAGGCAAACCCCTCTCTTTTAAAAAAATTCTGAGTGAGGCACACAAACCTTCTTAAGCAAGGGTGACAGCTTGCATGACTTTTAGCAACATGAATGTGGCTTTGACAAATTTCATTTGTCTCTACTTTCCTGGGGGCTGGGGGTGAAGACAGTTCTAAGGCACGAGCTAGCTCCTGAGTGACAGAATGGTAGAAGCTGTGGCTCTGAAGACTATGGAGGGTGGCATTATAATCCAGGAAAGACATACCACCCCACACCTCTGCACAAGCCATTTACGCCACTGAATAATAGATGCCTTTCTCAGCACTTCCACAGGAAAGACCTCTACATGCCAATGCCTAATTACTTGAATCTTAGACACGTCACAGTGGTCTTGTAACATGCCACATGTGAGGATAGTTTTGTGTGCACCTGTAACTCATGGTGCTGGGTCCTCAAAGCCCTCAGTGGCTCACGTGGCCTCTCATTTGCTTACTCAGTCGGTGGGTTAGCTTTCAGGAATGTGCTAAGCCCCTGCAAACCTGCCGTTCAAACCGCAGCTTCGACTGGTACAGCAGTTGGTGTCTCAGCCTGTGGTCTCACCCCCGGTCTGTCCCTGGCCTCTTCCCCGCCAGAAGTAATATCAGCCTGAATCTTGGGTTCATCACTTCCTGGTTTTCCTTTGTATATGAATTTACTGCATCTGTTTGTAGTCCCACCAAGTTTATTTTTATTTTCCTGTGCTTAACTTAAAATCATTTGGGACTTATTTTTTGCCCTTAATGGGTTATTGTTCTGTAGTTCAAACATGTTGACCGCAGTACAACATTTTGGTGTGTGAATAGCTTATTTTCTGTTCTCCCTTTGATGGGCATTTAGGTTATTTCCAGGTTTTGCTATTGTGATCGGTGCAGCTCCAGGCATTCATGTACATGTCCTTTCTTGTTCATGCACAAGAGCTGGAATTGCTGGGTCACAGGGTATGTGAAACATTCAACTTCAGGAGGTAAAGACAATGTTTACTATTTTACACAACCATTATATGCATCTGGACAGTTCATATTGCTCAAACTGTCACTTGCTACAACTACATGATAAAAGAAATATTTCCTAATTTGAATTTCAGACAGAAAAAGTTTAAAGAGATGCATTCCTTCTGCAAGCATAACATAAATATGCACAAATTGGAATTTGGATCATGCCAAATCTAGAACCCATACAACACGTAAATGCAGACAAACAGAAACATTAACCGCCTTTTATGGCACAGTTCTGTCTGACATCCAGGGAAAGATGGAGGTCTAAACACTACAAAATGCTGAGTTAAGGGTCCACGCTGTAGACACTGATGCCCAGATGTCTGCCAGAGCCCCCTTCCAAATGGGCTGCTGTGGGAACGTGGGTTCTTATCTGCAAAGCGGAGGACTTTTCATGGTGAAGGAGGTCTCCCCAGTACTTTCTCTTTAACTGACAGGGGTGCAGATACCTCTAAGGAGCCAAACAATGTTGTAATTTCAGCTCCTCGATAATCGTCAGCAAAGACTATTAGCTGAGATTTTTATGGTTCTTTCACCAGAAACTGTCATCCCTGAATTCTATTCAGTGCTTTGATTTAACAACTACTCTTCTTGTTCAGAATTGCTTGAGAGGCGCGGTTGTAGCTCAAGTGGTTGAGAGCCTGCTTCCCAGGTACAAGGTCCTGGGTTCAATCCCCAGTACCTCTTAAAAACAAACAAACAAATGGAAAAATCAACTTTCCCTGGGGAGCAGATGTAGCTCCGTGGTTGAGCACCTGCTTCCCAGGTACAAGGTCCTGGGTTCAATCCCCAGCACCTCCTAAAAAAAAATTGCTCAACTTATCTTGGGAACAGAATTCATACATCTGCATTATTTTAAATGCCCATTTTCTTTCTGTTTTCTTAAGCAAAAAACCACCAGTGTTGACATAAATGGGAAGTTATAACTCCCTGTTCAGCTGCAGTTTATGAAAAACAACTTCTTCCGGCCTGATAAACAGAGAGACTGAAAAACCACCTACCTTCACGTAGAGCTGCTGGAACTCCTCGAGATTCAGCCTCCCGCTTGGACAGTCCTTGAGGAAGCCTTTGTACCACTGCTTGAGCTCGTGCTCGTTAAATTCCGTGCTCCTCACCAGGTCCTCCATCACTTCAGGGGCCAGCTTGCTATTCTGTTTCCCCATTGTGTCTGAAGAAAAGCAAATTAAGGCAATTAGTGCCATGGCTGTGCTCATTTCAAACTTAATGAGGAGCTGAGCTGGAGTTCTGGAAATTCTGAACAGTCCCTGGGTCGGAGCTCCCTCCACCGAGGCTCATCCAGGTCTCCCCAGCTCTGCCTCCTTCTACTTGGAATTCTGGGAGAGAGACGAGTTCCTCAGAAAGGTAAGTGTAGAATGATCGAATGGCCAGCAACCCCACTCTAGTCATACATCCAAAAGTGCTGTTCACAGTTGCCAAGAGGTGGAAGGCACCCAAATGTCCATCAGCAGATGAACGATAAACAAAAAACGCCATCTACAAACAATGGCACGTTATGCAGCCATGGAAAGGAAGTCATTTTTTTTTTTTTTCTTACCGGGAGGTCCCAGGGATCAAACCCGGGTCCCTCCATATGGGAGACGGATGCCCAACCAGTTGAGCCACATCCACCCCCAAGGAAGTCCAGATACACGGGACAACGTGGTGAGCCTTGAGGACATCATGCTGAGGGAAATAAGCCAGACACAAAGGACAAATGTTGCATGACCTCAGTGATTTGAAATAATGAGAATAAATATATTCATAGCATCAGAAACTGGAACGCAAGTTCCCAAGGGTCGGCACGGGGACAGGGAGTGTGGAGCTAATACTTAATCGGTACAGAATTTCTGTTTGGGGGAATAGAAGCGTTTTGGGGATGGATGGTGGTGACGGTAGCACTACACTGTGAATGCATCTAAAACCACTGAGTTATGTATTTGAATGTGATTAAAAGGGGAAATTTTAGAGTAGACATATGTATGTTACTACAGTAACAATTTTCTAAAAATCGTAGGACTGTACAACACAAACAGTGGACCCTAATGTAAACTATGGACTATAGTTAAGAGCATAATTACAAATGATATAGTTTCATCAATTGTAACAAAGGCATCACACTAATGCAAAGTATCGATAATAAGGAAAACTGCGTGAGAAAGGGGGTATATGGGAACTCTGTATTTTCCACATGATTTTGCTGTAAACCTACAACTTCTCAAATAAATAAACAGCCTCTTATGGCAGTTCAAAACATCGTGGTGCTCAGCCCACTGCCACATCGTGCCAGCTTTCGCATGGAATCGACTCCCAAATGAAAGGCAATCGCCCCTTTTATGCTATTTGTATAAAGTAAATGGAAGCTGTTTTTCTTCTCCTTCTATGAGTTGCAATTCATTAGCACTTGCCACCCTGGTGCCTAATTCTACATTTAGTTTGCAGAGATATTAAATGGATTTATTGACAAGAACAATAAGAAAGCTTTAGAGCCACGTGCTCAAAAAGTGATTTGGAAAATTGGACAGCAATCGCAGGCAGCCTCGATTGACCTGGTTCTAAAGTTGCAGCTTTTTTTTTCCCCAGAGGAAAGCATCTTATTTTTATTAGTCACATTAATTCTCTGTTTCTCCTTTTATCTTCAGAGACTTCCTACGCCATTGCCTTCCAAGTTGGCAATCTGTTGGTGGCTTTTTCTAGGGACTGGTTGGTGAGTGTTAGTTGCCATAATTCAATGCTGTTTACTGATTACTGATTTACTGATCTACAATCATTACTGATGATAAGTAAAAAAAAAAAAAAAAAGAAAGAAAGAAAAAATATATATATTGATTATGTGCCAACATCACAGCTGGGGGTAGGGGGGCAGAGCTTGGGTTTTAGAGACATTCTTGATTCCAGCCATTTGCTATATATGCCACTTAGGGTAATATAAATGAACTCTTTATGCTTCAATTTCTTCATTAATAAAGCAGGCTTAATAACAGAACTCTTTCAGATTTACTCTGATGGCTAATAAGAAATAAGTAGGTACACAAAGACCAGAAAGAACATTCTAGTATGAAAATAGTAGTTATAGTATTAAGGGAAATTAAGGATGGTTTTTTAAAAATTTCCTATTAAGGTTGTTCTATTATAAAAAGCAAAAGAATTAAAGCAAAACAAATGAATCACAGATTGATTAATGAAGTCAAGTTAAACTTGAAAATCTGAGGGATCACCAGAATGGGGAAAGTGCCAGCAGATCTTTAAAAGTCCTGTTAGAAGAGAATGAACTAAGTTTTGAAGAATTTAACCGAGTGGCCTCAGATTTTCAGCATTTTCTCCAAGGCTGTAGGCAGGCCTGCACTTGCAATAGCCCAGAAGGGCTCATCGCATCACATACCTCATTTTTATTCTCTTTTTTACCTTCTCTTAAATGACTCCACACCCTTGTCAGTAACTTGCCCTAACACTGAACAATTCTTTCACCGTAATGAAATCAAACCACTCTTTCTACCTGAGAGCACTATCCTGGCAGCACACAACACAGAAGAGTCCACCAAGACGGCTGTTTGTCTTCCAAGCTCTTCTGTTTGAGCACAGGACCTGGTGATCAGCAACTATTCCCTTTATCATAGAGCTGCTCTCCTTATTTTTTCTCTTAATTTCAAGTTCCAAGGCCCTTATTAGCAAGCTGCCACTTAATTATAAGTTACTGAAGGATTTCACAGCTAGATCTGGAAATCAAGTGGAACTCAGGTGCCAGGTTTAGTTAACCTGGGCGAGAAAACTAGTTCATGGATTTACTCTATAATCAAAAGATGCATTACCAAGCCTATCAGAACTTCACTTTGTTCTTTTCAGTGGAGGGTTACAGACTTTCACACTGGATTATTAAACTAGAGTCTCACCTAACCATAACAACGATGGAAAATCGAGCGTTGGCTGTGGGATGAGCGCTATTTCGAACACTTTGCAAACTTGGTCTCTATCCCTACAACAACTCAGCGATAAAGATCATGGCCACTGTTCCATAGGGCAGACCTCTGGGGCTCACAGAGCCTTGGTAACTTGTACAAGGTCACACACCTAAGGCATGACAGAGTTGGAATTTGGGCCTGGATTGCAAGACTCCAAAACACAATCACAGACAGTAAGGTGAATGGAAGGCATTTTAGGAGAAGCAGCAAAAGCCTGAAGGCTCGAGAGAGCTGAGTCAATGCCCTTCGGACGAAAGAGGGACCAGACACTTTGCCAGGCTGCCTTGTTTGGAAAAGACTCTTAGATTTACCAAGACCACAAGCTCCAGAAGTGAGTCTGTATTCATGGTGGAAAAATGGATGAAAGGTTACCAAAACCCATCTCCCCCAAGCACCTTTGGAAGTTCAAGGACGTATCAGCTTCTCCATTGGGCAGGAAAGCTTGGATGTTCCATGGATCCTCTGTGACGCCTGAAACCATTCCAGCTGAGTGGGAAGAGGGGAGGCTATTACACAAGCGACAGTGTCAAGACCATGAATCACAGTTTTGGAGGCTCAAGTGTGTAACTTCCTGCTTCTTGGTTATGGGTCACGGCCAGCACCTTCACTCATGTAAGCCTGGCAATGGGCGAGTCACACAGAAAATCAAGTTCATCACTGCCCTCATCTGGATTAGTGATCAGCCTCCTCACTAGTCTCCTGCCTCCAACCCTCCCTCCACACTGCTCCTTGAGCGAGGCTTCTGAAGACCAAGCTCGCCAGCTCATCCTCTCCTTACAGCTCTCAGGAGTTAGTTCTCCATGGGCTACAGGATGTAGCCCTATCTCCTTAGAGTGGCACGGGGCCTGCCGACTGGTATACCCACCTTCTGTCGCTCGTTCTTTTGCTTCATACACCAGCAATCATCAACCGCCTCTCGGGTTCCAGGATTTGTGAGCTTTCTCACTCTCTTGGCTTTGCAGAGGCTGCTTTCTTTTCCCAGAATGGCTTCCCCTTCTCCAGATCAGCAGACTTCTTCCCCTCCTTCATGCAGTCTCAACTCATATGCCACCTCCTTCAGGAAGCCACTTCAGATGTTCCAAGGCAGACTTTCCCCAGGCATCGACCTTATTTTGTACAAACTTCCACTGCCATTCATTTCTCTACTGGATTTTTAGTTTCTTGGGAAGTAGGAGTGTCTTTTCTTTCTCTTTGCATCCCTGGTACCTACTCCGGGGCCTGGTTCAAACGGGAGTTCAGCAATATTTTGTGAGGGGATGCATAAATGAGGGAGATTGAGCCCCTGGGGGGTGCTTAGTCAAGGTCCCCATCTCTGGCCTTCATCAAAGGGTGGTATTTGATATGTGTCTTCTAGAAAAACCAGTCTCATCGTAATCTATATGTGAGGAGAGCTGATGCCATCATATATATACATATAAAGTGCAGGCAAGTTTTGTTGAGACGTGTGGCCTCTTGGAGACTGTTTACTCGTCTCCCTTCATCTCTAGATTGCAGGTGGGGGCCTCTGCGGCGTTACCTCGTGTGCCCGGCGCTTGGCACAAAGGTGGTACTTAGTAACGCTTGGTAAATGCATGACGGTGAGCATGAATTGCTGCTCCGACCCATACTGTTGTCCTTTGACTGCAGTGATTCGGGCCAAAGAGCGCCTTTCGCTGTGGGCCCAGGACGACAGAGTAAAGGTGAGAGTAAAGCTGAGACACCCCAATAAAGAGGTTCCACGATGAGGTGTGAAGGGGACTCGGCCCAGCTCTGTCTCGCTCTGCGGTCGTGGGCGAGATCCTTTCTTCCCAGTCACTCGGTTTCCCTATTTGTAAAATCCGTGAGTTGGATTAGGCAATCTTTAAGGTCCTCCCAGATCGACCACCCACTTATTCACAAGACAAGTTTTATAAATGTGAAAAGACGAGCCGCAGACTTTAAACTGGCTTGTCTCAAAGAGTCAGCAACGTTGGCTCCATGGATGCATTATCTGAGAACTCGTCGGGACTTGAACGTTTATTCCCCCAAGAAGGGAGGCGACAGAAGCCTGAGTGAATGCCTTTTAAGCTGGGATTCCGGGCTTTGAGATCAAAACCAGCCCAGGCACAGACCAAAAGAGCTTGGGTTGCCAGGCAGCAAAGAGGGCAGTTGGAGGAGCGGCCCTGGCGGCCAGGCAAGTGCCAGGGACAGAGCCGCCGGGCAGGAAAGCCCAGTGTCGCTTCATTGCAAATGATTCCCGGAAAAGACCGCATTTTTGCACACTGCTTTGTGGTGTACAGAAGGCTCTTGTGCAACAAGAGTTTACCTTTGTGAAAATGCTGTAAGAAGGGGATAATTATCACCCCTATTTAACTGATGAGAAGTTTGCAGCTCAGAGAGGAAGCAATTTACCCCAGCTCAGCAGCTAGTAAAACACTTGGTAAGGGAGGGATGTGGTTCTCCCAGGGCCCGCTGCTTCCCTGATGCAGGCATCATCTGCTCTCTCCGGGACGCTGAGCCACCTGCTGACTGGTCTCCTGCCTGCACTCTTGTCTACCGCATCTCGAGAGCAGGGCTCCACAGCAAAAATGGCAGAACAGGGCAGAGTGCCCTTAGGAGAGGACCTGGAGGACTTCCTGGAGGGGGAGAAAGGGCCCACTAGGGAGAAGAACCCAAGAAAACCTCTTCTCCACAAACCATCATTGTCTTAAAGAGGATTTTAAAAAGGCCGTGTGTGTGTGCTGTTCTGAGCGTGTCCCTGCCCCATTCTGATATCTAAACCCAACTTCTGCAGGACATGCTGGCGCCTGCAGAGTACAGGAGGCTGCAGGAGCTGCACGCTCGGCTTCTCCCACTTTAGCTGTCAGCCTGGCGAAACCTTGGTGAGATGCACCTAATGACTGGGCAGCGTAGCTGGAACAGCCCTGCCCTACGTGCCTGGAGACAGGGGCCGAGCAGAGAAACAAGGGCTTGGGGGCCTCCGGCTGGGGACGTATGGACTTCAGGGCAGCTCTAGGTGTGGAATGTTGTGAAGGAGCTGCTGGGAGCTAGGCTGGCTCTAGTGCCACATTACCGGGCTTGGCGGTGACGCTGAGTGAACCACTGCCCTCTGGGCCCTCGGCTCCTCATCTGTACGATGAAACGATGGGAAGAGCTCCCCTCCTGCTCGTGCCCATGCTCAGACACCTCCGGGGAACACGCCTGCTTTTCCTTCCCACCTCTCTAAACCTCACTCCTGCAGGTTCAGCCTGGTTCTGTCTTCTCCATACTTCTCTGCCAGTTCTATTGTCCTCTTCTCCTTGTACCCGGTATCCTGGTTTTGTGTCAGTAATCATTCATGGCCCGATTAACTGACACTGGCAGAAAACCCTCTGGGAAACCCTATTTGGCAAACATTTATAAGCCTCATCTATGGGAAAGGCCCTGAGCTCGGCAGAGTGGGAAGTAAAGAGAAGACATGGTCCTGAAAAGGTCATAACTGGATGAAGGAGACATTCATGGCCCTTGGACATGGGGAGGGCAAATGAAATGAATGTTCAGAGCGGAGAGCTACAGGCCACAGGGGACAGAGAGGCACGTTCCCACCAGGCCAGGCCTGCGGCACCTGTGACTGGTCCCCGATGAGAACTCCTGATCCTATGAATCAACCTTGGTCACCGTGTTAAAAATACAGACTGAGGAGAGCTGCTGAGAACTCCCCCTAGATATTATCCTTTCATAGGTCTTGGGCAGGGCTGGAAATTCATACTTTTTAACAAGCAACTCAGGTGAATGTGGTCATCAGCCATTTGGGAAACACTGGCCCAAAGCATGAATAAAATCAAGGTAGATGGGCTAAGAAGAAAACTCCCAAAGCAGCGTGGATGTATTCCAGGTTCATTCTGGTTCCTTTCTCCCCCCAAGCCTGGTACTCCTGGCTTTCAAAGTCCCTTGAATTGGGGACCCACATTAAGAATTCAAAAGTAATACAACTTCAGAAGACCAGAGCTTGGGAAGACTTGCTCCTACACACTTCTGTTTCGAGCCCGTTGGTTTTAGATTGGAGAATCCAAGGCTCAGGAAGGTAATGAATTCTGCCAGCTTTTAGGTACAACTAATGGCAGAGCAGGGTGAGACTGGCGGCCCCCTGAGCTGGCTCGGTGCTGCTGCCGCCCACCTCCACAGCGAGCTGTCGCCATGCCAGGCAGGCCAAGCCCGCAAGCCCCTGGGCATGTTTACTAACACGGAGATCTCCGTGGAAAGATGTTGAAACAACCCCCATCAACACCCCTCTTGGGTTCTATAAACAAATGACACGGGGCTGCTAGTTTCCAGAGACTGCTGAGCAACCCTGAAAGCCAGGCCTGCCTCAAGGCTGCCAAGCACCCTGCACGGGGTTTTCCTCTCTAACAAAGGAAAAGAACCCACACCCTGCTTCTTTCTGCTCCTCTCGTTTGCATCCTTCCTGGCAGCCAGGTGCCTACGAGTCCCCAGCAGCTTCCCAGGGTGCTGGGGGACCGCGGATCACAGGCTGGCATTCCACGGCATTCCTGGGGATCAGAGCAGCTCCGGGAGAGGGGAGAGCCTTTCCCCACAGCATCCTCTGATGACATTACCTTAAAACCTGGACCTTGTGGGAGTGCAGCTGAAGCGGGGGCACAGACTGCATCCTTGGGGACTCAGGATAAGGCAAGAGCACTTATTCGATCTATAATAAATGAGAACTATTTTGATGGCAGGGGCAGTGGCACTGCTAGAGCAAGTGACTAGAGCCCCTCTGAGGAAAGCGCAATAAAAACACAGAGGTGAAGGCAGAAGCAGACCCAGGGATCAAGCGTCTGGGCCAAGCCCCCTTTCTTTAGAGGAGGCCCCGGGGAGGGTCAGGGATCGACGCCAGGGACTTCAGACGGTTAGGGACAGAGCCTCGCAGTGCCCCCACTACTGAGCCCGGCAGTGTGACTCCCAGACTGCTGCAGGCTCAGGCCCTGGCTCCCTGGGCACCGAGATGGGCTGACGGCCCCAGGCCCAGCGGGCCTTCTCCAGCTCAGGGGCTGAGAACTGGAAGGGTCTTGGGGTCTGACCTGGATGGCACAGCCCGGACCCCAGACTGGGAGCTGCCGGGGGACGTTTGGTGACCCCAAGCTAAAAGCCATCCGGCAACTTGGGGACCAGGTCCTCTGACGTGCACGGGCCCCTCAGGGTCAGACTCAACGGCCATCCTCCTCCCCCTTTCCAAGGCACAAAGAGCATTTCCCGTGCGCTTGGGAAGGGCGACTTTGACCAAGGGCTAAAGGTGCTAGTCTTTGACTTTGGAAAAGTTGGGAAAGACTCTGCCCCCCTGTACCCCAGGTTGGGAGCTTTCTTCTCTTTCTGTCAGGACCCAGTGTCTCCTATTTCACACTTGGACTTAGTGGAGGGGGGGAAATGTGTGGTGGCATAAGCCCTAGGATCAAATACGGCTTCTGCCACATATGAGGTGTATGACCTTGGATTAGTTACTTCTCCCCTCGGAGTTTCCATTTCCTTATTGGTCCAACAGAAATGATTTGTATGAGGATACACGGGATGACATGTTGAGTGCCTTCCAGGAAGCAGGGGCTGGACAGCAGTAGCTCTTACTGTCTTCATCTCAGGCTCTGCAAACCGGGCTGCTCCAGGGATGGAGAGGCAGGCATTTCCCGATTCAGGTTTCGGAGTCACCCCCAGCCACCCCCGTGTCATCAGTCCCTAAGCCTTGGAAGTGCTAACTCTGATAATACCCTAATCTATCCCCAGGTGGTCATTTAAGAACTCCAACCTGAGCAGGCTTCTCTCACTTTAAAAATCCTTTGGTGACTCCCTACTGCCCTCAGAATAAAGTTCAAATTCCTTCAAATCCAATGCAAGGTCCTCCACGCCCTTGTGACCTGGCTTAAACTGACCTCTGCCTCACCTGCTCAGTCTGGCCAGCACTTCAGCATCTGAGATTCATCTCAGGGCTCTCCTCCAGCGGAAGCCTTCCCTGTGCTTCCAGCAGGGCCACCCGCCCCTCGCCTGTGCCTCTGGAGTGTCTCGGGCGGCCTCAACCGTGGTGTGGCCAGATTATAATGACAAATCTTTGCTAATGAACGTGCTGTGCCACCACACGGGAGCGCCTCACAGCTAAGGGCTGTGTTTTGTTCACCGTACCCGGCACCAGGCCTGGCTCCTGTAAACAGAACCACACACACGGTGGCACTTGGGGGATTTTTCCGTGGCCCTGTGGCCTCTCCTGGCAAAGCCAAGGGCTTCCTGTCTGACTGGTCCAAGGGAATGCCCCCGAGGACCCCCAGCTCCGCCCAGCAGCCGCCGTGCTCACCCGCTGACCACTGTGCGAGCTGACGAGCCGCTGGTGACCGCTCGCCTGGAGAGCCGCAGTGGCCACGACTTCTCTGCGCTTTGTCTTTACTGCCCTGTGCGTCCTGTGTGTGGCCAGGCTGCGTATTTCTGAGAGGTGACTTCCATGGAGGGAAACAGGTCGCCTTTGGCAGAGCCTTGCTTAGCTCTGCGAGGCAGCCCAGGAAATGCTCGTCCTGAAGCTCAAGGCTTCTGTCCAACAGGCTGCTCTGGGCTGAGGCGCCAAGTCCCCACCAGAGGCCCGTGGCCTTCACCTCGGGGCGGCCTGGAGCCCGGCGCCTTCTGCCGTCCCGGGTCCCGGGCTGGGGGAGGCCTGGAGCCGTGGCCGAGCTGCCCCTCCTCGCTCTCAGAGTGCAGGTGCTGGTATAAGCCTGAGCCGTGGAAGTGTCTACACTAGAGGCAGAGCTGGGACTCACACGCAAGGCTGCCGGCTCCTCGCTGGTGCGCTTTCCCCTGAGAGCCGTTCACACTCACCCTGTTCCTAAATCGGTCTCTCTACAGTGATTCTAAAAAAACCCACTTTATCTCACCTCGGTCCTCTTAAATACAGAGGACTTGGAAATTCACAAGTAAAGCCGGTTCTACAGAGATAAAATGTTTTGCTCAAAGGAAACATGATGCTAAAAATGAACTCATTCATTCAACAATCTTGAACTCAGCATGATCATCTATAATGAAGGTAAATATGGTTCCCAAATCTACCTCCAGGGCAGATCTTTCCTGAATACTAGATACATGTATCCATTTGCCGGCTAGGCATGTCCACTTTCGTGTCCTAATAGCACATCCAAGTCAACATATTATTCAAAAGCGAACGGGTCCTCTGCTTCCCTCTAAAATCTCTTTACTCCTGTGCCCCTCTCTGGGTCAAGGTCCCCACCAGTCCTGGGAGAGCACAGGCTTCATCCTCAGCTCCTTCCCTCCATCACATTCTCGTAGCTCATCAGTTACCAAGGGAGGTACTTGGTAGATTCTGCTTCCTAACTCTCTCTCAACGCCGCCTGCTTCTCTGTGTCCCTGCTACCCTAGCTCAGGCCAACCCCACCTCTCACTGCAGTTATTCCATCCACAGTCTTATGCCTGGCATAACCAGAATGACCTTTCTGAGATGCAAACTCCAACCACATCACTGCCTTGCTCCAGCGCTTCGGTGGCTTCCCCTCATCCTCACTCTGAACTCCAGGGCTCGGTGAGGCTCACAAGACCCGCTCCCCTAGGTCTGCCCTGCTCTCCGCCACTGCCCGTCCCACACTCAGGGCCTCTCACGAGCTCCCACCCTAGCTCCAGCTTGGTTTTCCAGTGAACCCCAGCTCTTACTACAAGACACAGGCGAGGTACTTCGCGCTGGGTGACTTTTTTGTTGGGCTTCCTCACAGGTGTCGGCCATCTTGCCAGGCTGCCAGTTCCTCAGGCACAGAGCGATTGTCCGCTTCGCCTCAGACCTAGCTCAGAGCTGGCCACTGCACAGGTACTCGGGAAATGTTGAATCGATGAATGAAGATGGACTCAACCCTCTCCACCAAGGAGCTAGAGCTGATCAGCTCGACTCAGACAGGAGAGAGAGCTTAGGGACCGAGACGGCCATGCAAGGAGCCATTGGGGAGAAACAGGCAAGTGTTGCGAGAGAGAGGGAGGGAGAACTTCTGGCCAGGGCATCAGCAACCAAGCTTCTAAAAGAGCTGGCAGGTGGGGCGAAGAGTATTTTATGAAGTGGGCCTTCCAAATTATCTCAGAAAATGATCATGCAAGGATGCAGAGATGAATATGCGAGGATGTTTTTCCCCAGCATTGCTGAAAACAATAAAAAATTAAAACAAGCTAAATGTCCATCATAGGAAACTGGTTAACTAAATTTTGGTGACTCATTTATTTAAATTAAAACATAAATATACCAAACCACTCTATTTTCAAGAGTAAACCCTTCTCTGAGGACAGGTATTGAATACCATAGAAAGGGTGAGGGAAATGGAAGTAATTATAGAAGATAAAAAGGGAAAATAAAAAAATATACAATAAAACAGAAGTATGTTAGATTGTATATACAGTAACAGAATAAAATTTTTTTAAAAAATCCATGGAACTGCACCACACAGAGTGAGTCCTAAGTCAAATCATGGACTGTAGTCAATAGCATACAAAAATGTGCTATCACCAATTGTGACAAACGTTCCACACCGATGCAAGGTTTTATAGTAGGGTGGTATATGGAATCCTGTATTTTATGCATGATTGTTCTGTAAGCTCCCAACTTCTCTAATAAATAAAAGTAAGATAATATTCTAAAATGTAAAAAACAAAACAAAACAAAACAAAAAAACCCCAGGAAAAAACAGAAGCGGGACTTTCTACAGACAATGTCGATATGGTGCCATGAACGGAGGAGAGTGAGTAATATAATGCTACCTGAGCTCCAAAAAAGGAAGAACAGGTAGAAGAATCTGCAACAAACTGTCGAGTGAAAAAAGCAGGTCCCCAGGCACTATGTGCAGAGTCACCCTGATTTTGGCTTGTTTATACACATGCGCAAGCTTGACCACACATGAAGTTTGGGGAGTATGTAATTTACATCAACATCTTAACATGAGTTACCTGCTGGTGATATAATGGTAATATTTCACCCTCTCCTCAATATGTATCTGCACTTTTTATAATGAAGACATGAAACATTTATAATCAGAAAAAATGCACACAAGCAATTTCCATTTCAACTAACAAACAAAATGCCTTTCATTCACAAAATAGTCTCCAGATACCTGAAAGAGATTTCCCATGGTGCTTTCAATTAAAGCAACTCCCTTTTAGAATAAGTAATTCACAGCAATATTTCAGGACTCACTTGCAGGCTAAAGCCCTTTAGTCTCTTTATGAACATGGCACAGAAGCCAGGTCTGCTTACCAGCGGGACTGCTCCTGGGCCTGCCGCTGTCTTACCACCTGGGCACCTGGAGAAGAGGAGAGGGGACATGCCATGTTTGGGGTCTGCATGCTGGGTCATTGTCCCCACCATTGGATCTACTACATGGCATAAATCTCTCGGAGGCTCCGTTTTATCACCAGTGAGATTGATGATGACAGTGCCAAACTCGGTGTATTAGTACAAGATTTAAATGAGATGCAAGATGGGAAATGATCGAACTCAGAAAATTCAAAGACAGACAAGGAGACTCTCACAGATGGTCACCTCTGAGTGCCTAAGGCTGGGTCGAGCACCGCCCAGTGAAGTCCAGGGAGGGATCTCCCAGAAAGACAAAGGAAAGGCCCCGGAAGGCTTTGGCAGCAGGAACATCTCTGTGGCTGTCCCTGGGTCAACCTTCCCAGCCCCCTTTCCAGGAAATAAGGAAATGTGATTTACCCGAAGGTAAGGCCCACCATTCTGGGACCTCAGCCTGGAACACCTGGCCACAAAGTCAGCTGATAGCCTCAGGAAAAGTTTCCTGGGGCCTCCTTAAAGGCCTGTGCAGGTTTTCTGTGCTTTGATAGGAGGCAGTTTGAAAATTGTAAAATTGTTGGGGAGTGGATTGAGCTCAGTGGTTGAGCGCCTGCGTCCCATATATGAGGTCCCAGGTTCAATCCCCAGTACCTCTTAAAAAAAAAAAAAAAAAGTTGAACATAAATCGTAAAATTGTTTCCAGCTCTTAATCTAATGCACTTTTCATGACATCTCAGGAAAGAAAACAAGACCGAGATAAATGGAAAGAAGTGAGCTTTGTTAGCCAGGGGTGAAGAGGGGCAAAGCCTGCAAATCCCTGGCATAAGGCAGAAAAGACACCTGTTGATGAAAAGACAAAGAAGCTGGAGGCGGGGGAGCCACAGAGAAGGGCAAGCCCAGGCGCCTTCCTGGAGTCTGCAAGGCCGTGGATAGGGCTATTCACCAGAGCTTGCTGGAGCAGCGCTGACCCTTTGATGTGTTTCCAGCTCAGAATCAGGCTCGCCCCGGCCTTGCTGGGCCTTTGTGAAGTATCCAGCAAGGCCGGGGCGAGGCGCTTTATTGTGGCGCATGAAAAATTCCTTGGCTGAAAGGGACAATGCCAAGGCTAGGAGGGCTAAAATTAGACCTTCCGGTTCTGTCTGACTTGGCAGGCGTGGGCACGGGCTAACGAGGCATCCTCCTCCCATCTGCCTCCAGCCTGCCACGAGCACAGGTAACGTGCTCGGAAGGGGAGGAAGCGCCGCTTCCTCTGGCACCCAGAGGGGATGACAAAGGTGGAGCGGTGGGTTGAGTAATCCCACGCTTGAAGGGGGATCCTTCCACATGGCCCAGGTGTGTACAGAGGCCACGCCATAGCGCTCCCACCCACTGTCGGATGCCTGTCCAGCTCGAGAGCCAAAGGAAACCTTGGAACAGTTGTATATTTGGACCTTTACCTTTACCTAAGAATTTACAGCCTCACCTGCACAGCCATCGCGGAAGCCAAGGAACCAGGTCTCAGGTCCTCGCGCGATGCTGTGCTGCCCCCCAGTTTACAGGAAAGCGTGTCGGCCTTGAGTGAGACAGGTGAGGTGACAGGCTCGGCTCTAGCATCTCCATGACCTGGTACCTTTGGGAAAGAAACTGAACTTTTTACCCTCTTCATTCGAATTTAAATTGAGTATATTAACAGCTACCTCAAAAGGTGAAATGAAACAACGAATCTATAGGGCTAATATTTTAGCAGTGATAATGGCTTCTATTACCAGGTACTTACTATGTGCTAATCTTTACAACAACTTCATGAAGCAGATAGCATTATGTCTTCATTTTACAGTTGAGGGAAATAAGACTTAGATTAAGAAACTTATCCAAGGTCATGCAGTGAGACCATGGAGAAGGCAGGATTTGAACCCTGGCAGGCTCTTAGACACTGAAAACAGTTCTGCCATGTTAGAGAAGAGGAGAAACAAGAAAGTGCTTTCCAGAACAAAAATTGTTATTTACATGTAACAGCTGCTCATCCTCACTCCTTGCCCAGGAGCTAACCTGATTCATGCGTTTCTTTCCTCAAGGGAGGGAAATCAAGGTACTCTGAGTCGTGATCAGTCGCCTGTTTCGGTCCCCAGTGGAATGGGAGGGACTCAGATGCCAAATGAAACAGTAGAGATGGAAAGAACTAGAAATGTTAAGCCTAGAGAAGCAAAGACTCAAGAGAGGAAATCTGAGCTCTCCTCAAATAAGTGAAGGATTTATTGGCCAAAAATAGAAATATAGATCAGCATAGCAGAATGGCGAGTCTGGAAATAGATCCAGCTATACATAAGTGCTTAATATATGATTAAGCAAGCCTTCCGGAACAAGAGGGAAAGGAAACATAAAAATAAAGTATATTGTGAAGGTTAAACATGAGACAATACAGAAGAGTATCTAACAAACGCTGTGTGGCGCAGACAAGCCCACGCGCCATCCGCGCCTTCTTCGTTCTCTCTGTGCTGATGCTTTTGACTGGCACCAGCAGCTCAGTCTGGGGCGGTCCCTTTCAGATCTCCGCAGGCTCGTGTGTGGGGGCAACCTCTCTTACGCACACACCTCACTTATCCCACGGCGTGCACCAGACTGGTGCAAAACAAGAGTGGTTTGGCTCCAATTCAGATGAAGTAGGAGAGCCAGTGGAGTGAAAGGGAATTCATTTGCCAGCGAGTTTCTAGAGGTTTTATTCAATTGCTACCTATATCCAAACAATCTGGCTCTTCCTTACCTCTCCAAAGAGACACCCCCTGATTCATTGTCCAAACAGGGCGCTTTGAGGGTGAAAAGAGGCGCCCTTATTTTCACCAGGACAAGAGGTGTTAATCAGGACTGCCCCAGGCAAAGTGGGCTAGGGTCTCCCTGCCCCTCCACCTTCCTCTCCTCCCGCCCTCTCCTTTACACCAAGTTTGTTCCCCCTTAGGGCTTTGGCATTTCTCTCCTCCCCTACGAGCTTTCCCGGCTGACCTCCATCCTCCGTTCCGTTTGGCCAT
This sequence comes from Tolypeutes matacus, assembly GCA_026826555.1. Classification (NCBI taxonomy): domain Eukaryota; kingdom Metazoa; phylum Chordata; class Mammalia; order Cingulata; family Chlamyphoridae; genus Tolypeutes; species Tolypeutes matacus. Next base: position 8,407,497 of record JAKSZT010054568.1, read on the forward strand.
GTTGTCCCACCTGATAACACGGGCTAAAATAATTCAGCCCTCTTTCCCGGGTAAGCCGCCCAGGTCAGCGCTCAAACGACACCTTTCAGGTCTGCGGGACCGTTTTTGCTGCAGCCCCCCAGTGCACTCCAAGCGCCACCCCACTGCCCTGTTTTATATTCTTCACAGCCAGTAAAGCTGTGGGAACTGAGCTCCTGTACTCATTCCTGTACATGATCAGTGACTGTCACCCTTCGCTAGGAAGTCCCAGCAGGGCAGGAACCTGCTCTGTTTTGTTTATGGTTGGCTGTGCCAAGCTGCACTGTTTTGGGACAGATAGGTACTTACACATATTTGTTAAATGCATATCTTAACTTGATGCTATTTTCAAATACAGGCTTTCTTTCTTGATAGCGACAGCTTTTGATACTCAATATATGGACATGCCCATTTCATATATCACTTAAAAGAGGTTGCCTCAGCCATACTGGTTGAAAGAAAGGTCAACTGTAAGTTCCCTTAACAACCTGCTCATGAGCGCAGTGGTCAGGAGGATTCTTAATTATTACCAACTTGAGGAAAGAACTGACATAAACTGCCATAAGTCAGATCAGAGGCTACAACATTGTTTAGGAAAAATTATTATTAGTTGTGTTAGGTTAGAGCCAGGACTAGAGGAAAGTGTGGATCATGTTACAAAACAGGCAGTTTCCATGACCCATCCCTCTTACATAGACTCTCGGCGTTGTGGATATTTTCAGATTATGAATCAATTTCTTTCTATGCTATCGCAGTGCCCCTTTGGAGGTTTTGATTAAACAAGGTTAAACAGTGGGAAGATCACAGGTTCATGTTGGGTAAACTGGTCTTGTCATTTTGTACAATTAACTAACTTCTAAGGCTCAGCTTCCTCATCTGTAAAGTGGTGATAATAACACCTGACTCAAAGGGCTTTTGTGAAATTAGAGGGAACGTAAGTGAGAACCCTAATATGGTGCCTGATGCAGTAGATGCTCAATAAATAATATCTACATGTATAGCTTCTCTTACTAGATTGTGCTGATTGGTCCTTTCCACTGCATTTGGGAAAAGTTTTAGATACCCACATTCATAAGAAATTCTGCTTCCAAGAGTAGTATACCCTTGGTATTAATAGACTCAACATTTGAAATTTCAACTCTTTCACAGGGGGCCTAAAAGCCCATCAAGTGAAGCGATGCATAAGTTTCTGGCATGTGAATTCAAGACACACTCTGTGCAAGGCTGGTATGTAGGAGCCAGTTCCTCAGCTAACGAGGCATCTGGGCACCTACATCTCAGCCAAGGTTTGTCGATCTCTATTCTCCCTCATGCCTGTAGGATCTCTCCTACTTGGTTAAAAAAAAAAAGCAAAATCTAAAAAGTTTTGGTCTTTTGTAGAAAATCAAAAATCCCCCTGCTCCTGCTGGTGATGGAAGCGAAGAGATTGTGAGGAGGCAAACACTTGACTGCCTCTCATGCAGGGAATTATGTGCTTTAGAGAGTTGCCAAGATTTAGGGCTGTATCCTCGCATTATGCCAGGTATCTGAGACTGAGCAGAAAAAAATCCCTCATCGAACATTTCCAAAAGAAAGCACATATATGAGAATTCTCAAAGTCCACCTAAATGTCGCCGTTTTCATAAGAACTTATCCTTGACTATGAGGAAGGAGGCAAGAAGCAAAAGCTTAAAGGTAGTTTACTTTTTTACCTGATGTTACAAGTTCTTAGCATATTAGTTTTAACAACTAGCAAAAAATTTGGTATCCTTGGAAATATGTATTAAGAGCCTTTAATTGTTAATATCTTTCAACCCAGGAATTTAACTTAAGGAAATTATCAGTTATGTCTTCAAAGATTTGGGCACAAAAATGTACATGCTAATGTTCTTCATGGTATTGAAAAATTAGAACCAAAGTCAGAAATCATTAAAGGAATAATTAAATCTCTACAGGCTGGAAAACTGCGTCCTTATTAAAAACCATGTGTTCAAAGAATACTAAATGACATGGGAAAATCTTCTATAATGTGAAATGAAAACAGAAGGTTTTGAAAGTTAAACACAGCAGTAACATAAAACCCATCAAGTTGCATTCTATTAATTTGGAGTGTGTAATAATTCAGATCACTGGATTGAAAAACAAACAAGTGACGGAACTGCAAGGGTAAATATGGTGGGTGTGGGAAAGAAGAGAGAGCACTTTTATCTACTTTAAGAATATTTCCAGAGTATTTTAAATAATATTTTACAAATAATATTTTACAAGGCTTTATGACAGTCATTAAAGCTTAACTAATTGTTGAGACATAGGTGAGGAGAGATTTACCAAATTGGAAGATAGTTCTAATGAAATTACCTATAAATGGAGCAGAGTGAGATAAGAAATGGAAAACATGGAAGAGAAATTAAGAGACAATGAGGCTAGAATGAGAAGCTCTGATATACATCTACTAAGAGCTTCAGAAGGAGAGAAGAGACGGAATAGGGGAGAAATCAAATCATAGAGCTTTTTTCAGAATTGAAAATTTCAGGATGAAGCATTTCACAAATTCCAAACTAGGGGAAATAAACACAAGCCCACATCTAAGCACAGGGTGGTAAAATTGCAGAACATCAAAAGTGAAGAAAATTTTCTAAGCACCTACCAGAAAGAAGATACAGGTTATCTACAAAGGAGCAATCAGTCTAAAGGCAGCCTTCTCATCAGCCAAAACGGATGCCAGAAAATAAGAGAATAGCTTCAAAATGCTAAGGGAAAATAACTGTCAACCTGGAATTATCTACCCAGTTAAAGTTTATTCAAGAATGAGAATGAGGGGAGCCAGTGTAGCTCAGAGGTTAAGCACCGGCTTCCTACATACGACGTCCCAGGTTCAATCCCTGACCCCGGTACCTCATGAAAAAAAAAAAAAAAGAATGACAACAAGGTGAAGACATTTTCACATACACGAAAATTGGAGAAAATACTAATTACAGACCCTATCTGAGAAAACGATTAGTGGATATACTTCAGGAAGAAGGAAACTGAAACCAGAATGAAAATCCCAGAAGCAGATGATAAGCAAAGAAACAGGTGAAACAAGTTGATAAATATAAATATATATTTGTGGCAAAGCAATAACTGTTTTGGGATTAAAAATAAGGTGCAACAAAAATAGTAGAAAATAATGACATGGCTGATAGGAGGGGCATTTTGGAGCTAAAGCATTCTAAGGTACTTCGTTTATTAAGGAGGCAAGTAAATACATTGATTAACCTTAGAATTTGTTGTATGCATATTGAAAATATTTTAAAAAAACACTAAAAAAACAGAAATGAAATTTATAAATTCAATATGAGTAGAGAAAAAGAAAGGGAATGAATAAACCTCAATCCAATAGAAAACAGAGGAGAAAACAAAACAAAACAAAAGCTGAGTAAAAATAAGAAGGTAAATATAAACCTAAATATATCAGTAATCACAATAAATGTAATTGAATTAAAACCACCCATTGGGAAGCGGATGTGGCTCAAGTTATTGGGCTCCCGTCTACCATATAGGAGGTCCAGGGTTCGATTCCCGGGGCCTCCTGGTGAAAAGCAAGCTGGCCTGCACAGTGAGCTGGCCCGAGCAGCAAGGTGGCCCGTGCAGAGTGCTGGCCTGCGCAGGAGTGCTGGCCCACGTGGAGAGCTGGCCCACGCAGAGAGCTGGTACAGCAAGATGACACAACAAAAAGAGACACTGAGGAGGACAATAAGAGACACAGCAGACCAGGGAGCTGAGGTGGTGCAAGAGATTAAACGGCCTCTCTCCACTCGGGAAGGTCCCAGGATTGGTTCCCGGTGCCACATAAAGAGAAGATAAGCAGACACAGAAGAACACACAGAGAGCAGACAGCGAGTGCAGAACAACGGGGGAAGGGAGGATAAATGAATAAATCTAAAAAAAAAAAATCTAAACAACAAAAAACACCCATTGAAAGATAAAGATCTTTAGAGTGAATTGTTTAAAAATCCAGCTATATGCCATTTATATGGAACTATATAAAGAAAAGGCTAGGCTAATGTAACTTTTGAAAAGAGAAGCAAAACACCTAAAAATTAGCAAATAGAACACAGCAATGTATTTAAAAAATCACTACCAATTTTGGCTTATCTCTGGAATGCTAAGATGATACATATTAGAAAATCTATTACTGGCACTGATCTCATTAATACAGAAAAGAAGAAAAAAATATATGATGATTAGAAAAGCAATTCAATAAAATTAAACATCCATTAATGACTTTTTTTTTAAAAAAAGCTCTAGCAAACTGACAATTACAAAGATTTAGAAGCATTTCTATTAGATTAAAAAGAAAGACATGATGACTGACCCTCATGGTACAACTCAAAGACCAAGCTAAAGAAATAATACAAAAAAGAAAAGAAAAGATAGCATTGTTATTTGCTGAGGTTATGATTGTCTACAGAGAAAAAGCCAATATTTCATAGCAAAGAATTACAAGTAATAAAAGAGTTCAGAAATTTTGATAAATATCATGATTGACATCAATTTAAAAAGGAAGTTCTGTTATGCAAGAGCAATAACCATATAGAAAATCTAATAAAAAGTAAGACCCGATGAATATGAGAAACAAAACATGTAAGATAACTAGGAATAAGCCTTATAAGTGTGTGCCAAAACTCTATGGAGAAAATTACAGAACTTTATTTAAAACACAAAAATATCTAAATACATTGGAAATCAAATCACATTAGCACATTAATTCTGTCTCCATTTATTCAATCACTGCATCTACTCCTAATAAAAATCCCAAATGGATTTCCATGAAGTTTGATAAAATTATTTTAAAGTTCAAATGGAAAATCAAAGGGTCAAGAATAGTGAAGACAAGTTTAAAGAAGAACATAAACCAAATATCTAAGTTTATTATAAAGTCATAGTACTTAAGACAGTTGTAGGGTGCAAGGATAGAGAAATAAAACAACGTAATAGAATAAAGAGTTAAAAATAGTGGGAAAAAAACCCTCAAGGACTCTATTTGTGACTAATTGTATAACAGGCCATTTTAGTTTCTGTTCTGTGGAAAGTGTAAAGCATTCCAACAAAGGGTTTTAATGTATATATATATATTTTTTTTTTTTTTTTTGCACCATGCTGTTGATTGCTAAATGTCTGATCATGATGCTGAATAAATGTGTCTTTAAAATAACAACAAAACAACAACAACAAAACCCAAAAAGGGATCCAATGTGGCTCAGTAGTGAGTGCCAGCTTCCCACATATGAGGTCCAGTGTTACTGCCCCCCCAATACCTCAAAAAAAAAAAAAAAAAAAATCCCCAAGAAAACACAATATGCACAAATCATGGTGAAAGACTGGTAAATCCTACTAACTCATTTTGTTTTTAAGACAAAAGGTATCATAAATTTAAATAAATGGCAGGCAAGAGGATGTTATCTGCAATGTATATAACAAAAGATTCATATTCAGAATATGTAAAAATTCCAAATAATGAATGAGAAAAAGATGAACAATCCTATAGAAAAATAGGCAAAGCATATGGACAGATAATTTACAGAGAATAAAACTTAAATGGCCAATAAAAAGAGTAAAAGGGAAAAATCACAAAACACCATTTTATACCATTAGTTTGGTTAAAATTTTTTTTTTTTAGTGCTGATGCCAAGTATTTGCAAAGCTGTCAAGAAGTAGGAACTCTTTCTAATATACTGCTGGAAAGAATATAAACTGGTATATCTTCTTTGGAGAAAAATTTGGCATCATCTGACACAGTAGATGTATCTAACACATGATCCAGGAATTCTATTTCAACATATAGCCCCTACAAAAACTCTCACACATGTAAACAAGGGGACATGTAAAAGAATGTACACTGCAACTTTGCAATAGGAAATATAAAAAAGCACCAACCTAACTGTCCATCAAATGGGGAATATAATTGACTTGAAGTATATTGTATGATGAAATACGACTTAGTGGTTAAAATGATGAATGATGTATATGAATAAAAATAGAGCGAACTGAAAGCTATTTCTTGAGAGAATCTACTTGGAGAATTAGGCATCCAGTATGATTCCTATGTAAATATAAGAACATCCACAATGATACTAATAGATATATATTTTTAGTGAAAAAGAATAAAACTATCCTTGAGGAAAATGCATACCAAGTTCTACAGAATGGTTGTCTCTGAGGAAGAAGGGAGGTGACTAGGAAGGTGAACAGGACTGAGAGGGGGAAATAAGGGCAATTTCAACATATAAGAAGGCATTCCTGTTTATGGATACTGGGCAGTGGGTCGATGGATATTTAGTTTATTATTCTTTGAACTTTCCTGTAAGTTTGTCATTTTTCACAATAAAACAATGTATTTTTTTAAAAATTATTTTATAATTCAGACTCCACGCTGACTTCCTTCCCAGGTACTTCACAATGTTGAAGTGCAGCTGATCACCATCTATGACTCGGAATAATCATGTCTTCTTTTACCTCTTATCACAGAGAGTAATCAGGTTCATGTCAGGAAACATGGGCCAGAAGACAGATGAGAGAACCGTTTTAACTCTAAGAATTTTACTGACAACTATAAATCATGTCCATTGTAGTTTAGAAAAACATACAGTTCTCTGATATTCCTTTGCTAATTCTCGAATGATTTCATTTTCATGATATACAAATTTGGCATCACAAATTCACAAGGAGATTCAAGTTAGCGTCCCTCCTCGTATGCCTGCAGGGAATGGGCTCCAGCTACTCGTTTGTGCATCGCAGGGACCTGGAATGCTTTGAGGCCGGGGTCCTGCCTTGTTTGTCCAGGCCTGGTGCCATGTGAGCATTCCCTAAGTAGATCCAAAAAACAATGTAATAACATTTTAATTTTCATCAGCTTAACAAAAAATCTGCAAGGCAGTTTCGGAAGAACTGCTCTTTTGAGGACTGAGAGAGAGGATACCACTGGAAGGCGAGTAACTCTGCGTCCCCTGGTTTCCTGCCATTGCGCTAAGCATAGAAAACGAGTTTGTCGTCACTGTGGTGGCTGCTGTTGCTTTCCCACAGCTGAAGTCCGAGCCTTGGAGCAACTTTCTAAAAAGCGCTTCGTGAGATGGCGTGACAAAGGCCCGTTCAATGGCAGATGCGCATTTCATTGCTGAGATGGAACCTGTCCCTCGGGCAGCTACCTTGGCCTGGCTTCCTTCAGCTTGCAGGCTCTGCAGGTCCATTTTGGGTGGGAAGGTCTCAAGGTAGGCAGAGAGGAAGTGGCCGGGACGTTAGGGAAATGTCAACTGAACAACCAGGAATGTGGCACAGAAAAGTCAGGAGAAAGCCCCTGTTTTCCATTCTTCAAACCCCTCTTGTCTGATATGTTTTTTCTCTTTTATCTTATTTTACCACCCTTGATATGTTTTCTTAGCCTATCAAATCCTGCCTGGAAAAAGGAAAAAGACTAAATAAATAGAAGACAGAGAAGAGTGTGACTCTGGAAAAATACTTGATGTAATCAAAGGAATTTGTTTTAAAAAGGAATATTTAGAAGAAAGTTAGTAAATTTTATCTATATTATAGCCATGACTATTTAAAAAAAATAGAAAAAAGACCAGAAAGAAATATGCCAAAATATTTACAATAACTACTTTTGAATATTAGGATGATTTTTATATATTTCTACTTTAGTATTTTCAAGATTCTTTATCATTATCACATTAACTTTATAATGAAAACTGTACATTATTTTTTAAATGACACATCTAAATGTATTGTGCTCAGACAATTCTCAAATGTTTAGTAATTAACCTTATTTACTTAATGCCTTAAAAGCGCTCTTGACTGATCTAATTTTAACCAAGTTGACTGATTAACCAATGTTCTCCATTTTCACTATTAAGCTCATAAACCCTCCTGGCTCTGCTGAGTTTTCAAACAAGTTCTGGAGTCAAACCAGTTTGGAGCTGATGGATGACCAAGCAAAGCCTAACTGTCCTCTGCTGTTAAATGGGGATAATATTGTAAATCTGCAAGGCTTTGCTTTGAAGATTAAATCAGATAAATGTATATAAGTTGCCTGGATTATTTTTGCACATGAAGGAGTGAGTCCCTCTCCCCACCCCCACCCCCCATCTCCCTACTCGTCCCTTGGCTGATCTACTGGGCATGGCAGGTATGGAAATATCACCTCTCTGCTTTTAGCTGAAACGGTCTTAACCACACCTCACGTTCAGGGAAGCTGTCCACTGCTCCTCGGAGAGAGGGCCTACAGCTCCTATGGGGCTGACCAAGCTCAGGCCAGCTGATGGGACTAGTGGGGGCGGATGCAGAGTGGGAGGTGAGGTCATCAGACTTGCTCCTCGGGGGGTTTGGAATGGAAGGCAGACAGTGCTGGTCATGTATCATTAGTGGGTGCAAAGCAGAGCTGAACAGCAGAGAAAGAAGCTGAGGTGCTTTGTTTAGACAGAGGGACATCTCGGATCCCACAGACCAAGAAGAGGAGGCAGCAGCCAAGAGCTCTGTCGGATCCCAACAGCTCTGCAGGTCTAGATTTGATGTTTACCCTTAAAATAAGTCCTCTTTGTAGAGCAGTGTGCACAGGCAGATCAAACTGCATTACTGCAGTGTGTGGCATCATGGGGGAAAGGCCCCAGATTCTAAATTTGGGGCTCACCCTGTAAGGGAGCAAGAAGCTCACCGGCCCTTCTGAAGTGCCACCATCAAAGAGCAAACAGTCATTGTTTTGATCTCCAAAGAAAGTGGAATACTTAAAAGAGCTTGTGTTACCATTAGCTTTGTGGTTGGTTGTGTCAAACAAAAACCTTCAGACATCTGCAAGATAAAATTTGACCTGTGGATTGCTGGGGTGAGGTCTGGAAAGGGGGGAATCCACGAAAGGTCTGTGAATACACGTGAACACCAAGTGTGTCTGTCACATGCCACTGCATAATTTTTCAGATGGAGGTTGATGCTATTGCTATTAATAAAATAAAAATTATTTTTTAAAGTTGCTGAATTTATAGTAGCTACCTGTCACTCTGTTCTCTCAATCAACTGATGACGAAAGTATAAACACTAATCTAAAAGAGCTTGGAAAGGGTGTTGGCGTTACAAAGAAGTCCTGCAAGGACAAACTGGTACCGGAACCAATGGGGAAGGACTGACACCAGCTGCAGCCCTGACAAAACCTCACGGCGAGCCCTGCTGGCTGGGCGAAGGAAAACGTAAAGGGAGGCTCTTTTCTGGATTAACTTCTGGGCTGCATTGTTAAGAGCCCCCAAAAGAACAGGCACTGGGCACTGACCCTCTAACTAACTGTACCACCAGCGGCCCACGAACGGGGCACTCTCCTGGGCACTCGAACTCACTATCCCTCAAGTCGGTGTAGTCCCCTCAATTTGTGACATCGCCTCTCACCCGGACAACTGCAACTGCCTCCAAGCTGGTCCGCCTTCTTCTAGCTCCTGCCTAATTCCCTCTCCAGAAGGATCTTTTGAAAATGCAACTCCGATCAACTCACTTTTGTTAAAACCTTCAATAGTGCCTTACTGCTCCTGGGGTACAGTCAGAACCCCACAGCACTGCTTAGAAGGTTCACCACAGTCTCGAGCCTGGCTCTGGCTCCCTAACCCCCCAGCCTCCCTCCCAGGTCCCTTTCTAAGCTCCAGTTTCACACCATGCTCTCCATCCAGTTTAGCCTTTGTACGTGCTATTCCAGCCAGAGCACTTTCTGCCCCTCTCTTTATCTAGCTGACACCCACCCCCTTAAGTGTCACTCTGTCTCTGTCAGTGGTCCATTCAACTAAGTGGTCTCTGTGACATATGCCCATGGGACCAGGCGCTGCCATTTTGTTCCGGCTCATCACTTCGTAATTTCTTGTCTGCTCTGCCATAATCTCCACCAGAGCAGGGACCACGTCCATCTTTTTTACTTGTAAATTTTTCCAGTATAGGGCTTGGCACATAAACAGGAACTCATTTAATATTTATTTTGAACTGTTGAGCTGGATTAGCTGTCATACCCTTATTGAAAAAAGTTTTAAGGGTCAAAGAGGCAGTTTTTAAGAAATCTTTTGAAAACAGTTTTGCTTTCTCACTTCCAAATTTTCTTAGTACATGATCGCTCCTTCTTTTAATGGTCCTTGTCCCATCTACCATGTATTGTTGTCATCTGAATCTCGATTATACACCAGGCACTATGGTCCTGGGAATACAGAAATTTGTCTTCTAAAGCTTATCAAAAATATACTGAAAATTTCTGTTACTGACATCTTTTGAGACAATGGACTCTTAGAATTTTTATATAATCAAATATGTCTCTTCTTTCATAACTTCTCAATTGCTTAAGGATATTTCTCACCATATATAGTTTACATAAATGTCTTCTAGATTTTCTTCTAAGCCTTTAAGAAAACTGGAATACATTTTACATAGTCTGAGATAGGGGTCTAATTTTCTTGACTTCCAAATGGATAATTAGTCGAGCCAGTGCCATTTATTACATAAACTACACTCTTCTATCAAATTTGTTGGTATTTCATAAAATCTCATAAAAAGGAGATAACTTGGTAGATTCTCTATTTTGTTCCACTGATCGATTTGTCTGTTGCTACGCCCATGTCATATGGATTTGATTCCATTGCTAGCCTGTTCTGACCTCTGGAAAGGCAACCTGCCCTCGTCATCCCTCTTAATCCCGGTGCTGGCTCTTCAGTCTCAGGCATGCAATCTTCCAGATGTGTTAACTTAAATAATGCCCGCAATAAAAAAATCCTATGGCATTATAATTGTAATGTGTTTCTTACGGATATATCTTATAGACATGTAATATGTTTCTTATGAATATATCTTGCATTTTTATATTGTCTGTCCATTCAAGAATATTGTTTTTTCTTTTTCTTGTAGCATATTTACTGTTCTTCAGTAGACTTCATAGTTATCGTGCAGTGGGAAATTTGCTTTTCTTATAATTTTTAGTCCTGAGTATTTGATCATTTTTCCAATTTCCATTTCTGAATTCTTTTTTGATAAACCAGAAAGAAGAAAAGGCTATTGGTTTTTGTATTGTTTCTTATATTCAACCTCTTTATCTAATTTTTCAAATCAATTTTTGTTTTTCTGTTTTCATTTTCCAGATATATAATCAGCAAAAAAAAGTTAATCTCTTTTCCAATGTTTACTTTTACTATTTCATTTTCTTACAATACTACTTTTGCACAAATAAAGAACAATAGAGGTCTTAAATCCTTCCTGGGACATGGCAGGATATAAATATATAAAGACAAATCTCTATCTATTCCTGAACAAATTGACTCATCGCTATATTTCTTCCCAATAATGTTATATTACTTTAAAATTCTGGTACGAAAGTGTATGAGATTCACCTTTGGCATTCTATAATCGGAGGTAGAGCTGGAAGGAAATTAGAGCCATTGGGTTTAACCCTGCTCATTTTACAGATGTTGAAACAAAGGCTCAGCAAAGGAAAGGGATTTGACCAAGATGACAAAGATAAAAACAAAGCACAGGAAAGAATACTAAGATTTAGTGCCTCCTGGGTTAGTGTCCTTTGTATAAGATATAGTTGATTAGAGCCTTAGACATGAATTTATTATTTTGAGCTGATTTTAAATATTACATTCTAAAGAACAGTGTGACAATTTATATTACAATGTTTATTATAACTTTAAAATTGTGGTACTACCTATTAGGCAGAAGCCTCTACTTTCCTTCAAGAGCTGCATTTCTCTTCTTCCTTTAGTAATAAAAATCCCTAACTTTTGGCAGGGGTTTAGCTAAATGTGACCAAATTCTGGTCAATGGCACACATGCAGAATATTTGGGTGTGACTTAGGTAAGTGTCTTTAAAAGGGAGGAGGTAGACCCTTCCTCACCCCTTCCCTTTCTTACTGGCCAGAAAGCAGATATGAACCAGTATTGCACATTCATTCTGTCCCCAGTTCTGTTGCAGACAGGTCAAGTGGTAATCTCATTTAGGCTTTACGACAAACATGCAGGTTAGACTTAGTTTCCTTTTCATAGGCTAGAAAACAAAAGCTATGCAGCTAGTGAATGGTAATGTCAGGATTTGAATTCGGCTCTGTGTGATATCACAGACATAATTTTCTTTCTCCCATGGTGTCTGCCAGCCAACCACTTTCAATGGCCCAATTGAGTTAAGAAGGTATTATTTTAAAACTTGCATCCTTTCCTTAGGCTGCACTCATACATGTTTCTGCTATAATGTTAAGGGCAATAAAGTAGGACACAAATTTTAAAGAAAGGAGTTGCTCAATTATAAAACAATATATACAAAGGAGAGAAATATAACCTATTAACAATAGATTGTAGATGGGTTTTATTCTTTTTCTGTGTTTGCTTTCTAAAGTTTCTACAAGGAGCAAGTATTACTCTTTTTAATCAGAAACGTTATTGCTATATACTTAAAAAGAGCAAATCCCCAGCCCTCGAGGAAGCACGATGGAGAGCTGATGCAAAGAGCAGGAACCTGACCAAGGACTTGTTTGCTGAATCACCGGGACCGGCAGCCCTCTTTAGGTCTGGTTCTTACTGGGTAGAGTTTTGTCAAATGAGTTTATAAATCCAGAAAACAAACCTTCTGAAAGGAAAAAGCAATCTCTGTCTCCTTCACTTAAAAAAGAAAAATTCTGCACTTTTATCTTTTCATAGACAAACATGAAACTGGAGTGCTCTGTTTCTATTAATAGACACTGGAATTCCAGGAAACTGGAATATTCTGTTTTAATGAGCCAATCTCAATCACCACGATAACAGTGGTGTCCAAGCCAGACACAAATTCAAAGAAATGACAGTATTCCTGATTATCTATCACAGAAATCTAATAACTACAATTCGGAGAAGCTAGCTAGAGGACAGTATGGACTTTGAGCTCTTCTATTATATCATCTCCTAATGAGTTTCCTTGCACAGATCTATAACTTTCCAAATCTGTTATAAAAACCTGAGTACTCAAACTTTTAAATTTGTCAAAATCTATAAACGTGTATGGTGCAAAATGTAAACCATAATGCAAACCATTTACCGTGTTTAGTAGCAATGCTTCCATATTTGTACATCACTTGTAACAAATATACTATCCACATGTAAAATGTTATTAAAAGGTGAGAATGGAAAAGGGGGAGGGCTTTGGGTATGTGAGAATCCCCTATACTTTCTTTGTGACTTTTCTGTAACCTAAAGCTTCTTTGAAGATAAAATGAAAAAAATATGACACTAGGGCAACATATGGAAGAAATTGTCACTGTACATACAAGATAACAGATCATACAGTGATGAAAGACACAAAGTATAAAAATTTTTCATTTTATTTCAAAATTTTTTAATTTTTAATTTTTCTATTTGTTATTTTTAAATATTATTTTATATTTATTATATTATTAATTTTATTTGGGTTTTTTGGGCTTCATTTTTGGCAAGGTTTTGGACTACAGAAGGGTCACAACTGTGGCAAGGGAGAATCACTGGTGTGGGGTGTCGGTGATGGGGGGATCTGTGGGGAGGGGTGCACCTGGGGCATGCCTCTAAGGTTATGAATATGTTCAAGTGTTCATGGGACATTATCTCGGTGGGTAGAGATGCACACAATAATATATATATATTGACTCCCCATCCTGGGGAGTCCTGCTACATTATTAAGTAGGACAGAAAGACTCCTCCTAGTACATGGGCAGTGCCCACTGAAGGAGGACAGACCATTATGCCAGGCCCTTGACATTGACGAGTATACTAATAAGCCTTTTCTGGTGAAATTGAAACTTAGCCTAGTATTGCCTAAGAGTTACCTCCTGAAAGCCTCCTTGTTGCTCAAATGTGGCCTCTCTCTAAGCCAAACTCAGCACATAAACTCACCACCTTTCCCACCCCACCCCACCCCCAGGCGGGAGACATGACTCCCGGGGATGAGCCTCCCTGGCACTGAGGGAGGGATTATTACCAAGCACTAACTAGCAATGCATCTAGAAAAAGACCTTGACCAAAAGAGGTAAATATTAAATACAAATGAGTGCTTATGACTAAGAGATTTAAAAGTGAGTCGGGAGGTCCTACCAGAGGTTATGCTTATGCACATCTCAGCAGGAGCTCATTGACTGCCACAGTAAACAGCTTCAAACAGCAGGGCCCTGAGCGCAGCTCCTGAGGGCTCTAGAGATATCTAAACACTATAAGCAGGGCAGACAAGCTCAGGAATTCAGCACCCTGTCAGTGTACTTTGGAATTTATGCTCCCCAGTGAAACAGAGTTAGACTCATTTATAGTTTCCCAACACATGGCTCTTCTGACCCTTTTTTTGAACCGATAATTAGCACAATACTTGTTAAATATATGTCCCAGAGACTTAAATCTTTGGTCTGTTCATGTGCCAATTGAGCCCTGAATCTCAGCAGAGTTGCAACCACCAACTCTCCAGTTCATTGGCCTCACCCAGGATAACTAACAAGGAGATGATGATGGACAACAGAGAGTATCTGCAACTGCAAGCAAGATAGTTCCATCCATCTGCCTCATGGGATCTAAGTTCCCTCTCAATTAGTAACAGAGTGGGCATCACCATCCCTAAATCCTCAAGAATGAACAATAGACTAAATTAGATGTATTATTATTCTATTATAGACGTATTATTCTAGCAATGAAATAACTTTTATCATTGGTATAAAGGCAGTGGCCACCAGAGGTTCTGAAGGGAGGGAGAGGGAAGAATAGATGTAACATGGGGGCATTTTCAAGACACTGGAATTGTCCTGCATGACATTGCAATAATGGATACAGGCCATTATACATTTTGTCATAACCTATAAAATTATGCAGGGCAGACTATAAACTATAATGTAAACTATAGTCCACAGTCAGTAGCAATTCTTCACTATGTGTTCATCAGTTTTAACAAATGTACCACACCAATGAAGGATGTTGTTAATGTGGGAAAGTGGGAGGGGCAAAGGGTGGGGCATATGGGAATCCCCTATATTTTTTAGAAGCAATTTAATGCTTCTTTAAAAATAATAAAAAGTTTATAAACACTTCTTTAAAACGTTAATAAACTTAAGTATTTTGAAAATAAACAAAACAAAAAATGTGAGTACTCCTTGCCAGTACCTCCAGCTGGCATTTTAGGAAGTGGTTCCCATATAATACAGAAGGAGCTGTTGACTTGACATTGAGTTGGCATAAGCAATCCAGGGACATTGTTACTGCATTTGTGCTATGAGTCCTTACAAACAAATGTTCTGAATCAAACACCCATGTTCAACATAAAGAATTTATCAACTTAAAACGGTTTCACATGCACTCAGTGCAGGAGCTAGCCTTTCAGCTCTTCTTCCTGATTACGAATTCATTTAACTTCTCGCTTTTAATTAAAAGCCCTTTGGTTGAGGACAGTAAATACTACTTCTTTATTAAAAACTAGCAATAATACTAATCATCATTATTGAGAGTCAATTAAATGCCAGGGTTGTGCCAGGCATTTAGTATACATTATGTCTAGGCCTCCCAACAAGTTTGAGATAGGTTATAATTTACATTTAACAAGGAGAAGACTGAGGCTCAGAAAGATTATTTGCCTAAAGCCACATAGTCATTAAGTGGTGGAGTCACAATTCAAAACTGGTTCTGATATATACAGTCCAGTACTCTTTCCATTTTCTCATGTTTCCGTTGTCTGCACTGTAGATTACTTTATTTAGAACTTCCATTTGGTAGCCTAAGGAACGAAGACCCCCTCCCCTGCCCCCTGCCCTGGAAAATGAAAGTGACTTGCTCCAGTTCCTGTGAACAAGAAGCAGACTCAGATCTGCATCAGGTTAACTTCTTCAGTATGTTTTTGTTTTTGTTTTAAATGATGTGGCCTCTGCAACAGAATATTGTTCTCTGCATACTGATATGATGTCATATTTTGATTTTTTTCTATTATTTTTAATTAACATGTAGTTAAAAATATCTACAACATGGTGCATTTGTCTGAATTTGAGATAATTTTCAAGTTACAGATTTCCTTCCTTTTCGTGTAGGAAATCGTACAGAACCAAAGTCTCGTCGACAGGGACAGTCAGTGCCATTAGTTCTTAGTCACTTTGGCACAAACGTGGGCAAATTTCCATCCAAAAACAAAATGGGAGTGCTCTCTAGAAAGCACTAGGCAAAGCACTCCAAGGAGTTTCCTCAAGCTTTTGGCCTATTATTTAGTTGCATCTTTTTTTTTTTTTTTAAGAAAGGAAGTGAACAAACACTCCTTGAAGGTCTTGTACGTGCCAGACACCATTCTAAGTGCTTTAACCCGACATTAAGGCATTACTCTTCACAATTAATCTCAGAGGAATACTTTTCAGTCTTCAAAATTTATTTTTTGTCCAGCGTTATTGGGTTCTTATCTACACACGCGACTTCCTCTCTAGTGAGAAAGAGTCATGCCACAGAAAACAGCCTTCTGCTATTTGCCAGTCTTGATGTATAGACTGCATTTGGATCCTAATTCAAACGAACCATAAAAATATTAATGAGATTTGAATACTGACTGGATATTTGATGATATTTAGGTGTTTATTTTGGTGTGATAATAGTATTGTGTTTATGTTTTTAAGAATCCTTGTAGATACATGTTTAAATATTTAAAGATGAAATTATATAATATCTTATTTGTTTCAAATTAATTCATTGGAGGGGAGAAAAGTAAAACAAAAGAGACCTTAATAATGAGCAATGGGTACATGGGGTCTCATTACAATGTTGTCTCCAAATGTGTACACTTTTCATAATAAAAAGTAACAAACACACACAAAAAGCCGGAAAAGATTGGAAGAGAGAGTCTGGGCTTGAATGACAGCTTTATCACTTAGTAGTGACCTCGGGCAATTTACTCTCCTCTCCCAGACCCAGTTTTCGCAGTCATAAAATGAAGCTTACACACCTATCTTGCAGAGCTCTAATGGGGAACGAACGAGATGGCATGTGTAAATACGAAACACAGCACCCTGTCCATGCTAAATGCTTTAAAGAATAGGTAGCTCATATTATGAAAAGGTGAAAATGGTCTCTGCTCTCACCGCTTACTTGGTGATCCTGGCCTAGAGAAATCTCCCAACGGCCACATGCAATTACATTTGGGCTAACAGCAAAAGATGAATGATCTAAATTGTCTGTGTACCTGGTCTTCTGAGCACCTCTTTGGAAGAGTGCCAAACTTTTCCAGCTTCTCTTGGACCAGACCACCATCCTCTGGCACTCCAGTTCACACTGGTTTCTTCTTTCTCAGAGCCACACTGCCTCGCCCTCTTGTTTCGAGAGCAAATCAAACGCCATCTTCCTAGTTTCTTGTGTAGCCAGTTTATTGAATGGGCTTGGCTCTATAGCTTCATTCTCTCATCACTGCCACACATATTTTACTCTATGATATCTCCTTTTTCTGTCCCGGGATGGCATTTTGGGCTGCTTTGTATCTTTACAGGTCACTTTCAGGTATTAGAAAAGTGGTTGATACTAGGTATTAAAAAGCTCAGTCCAATCTAAATTTCTGTTCCATATCCAATTCCGTCTCACATTCCTCAGCTCAACCTTGATCTAAGATTCCACAATCTAGGAGTGAGGTGGGATCATGCTATTTTCTTTTTTCCTCCTTGCTTCTCTCCTCCATTGCTTGCTCTGCTGTTTCTAGAAGGGGGCAAAAGAAGGGGATATAGGAAACAGGCAAAGCCTCACCTGGCTGTGCCGTGTCACCTGCCATCAGCTCTCTTTATGACACCCAAATGCTGTTTCTCATTCTCCCACGTGTCTGTGGACTCTAACAACCCAGCGCTGGGGATTTCCACACCACCCACCCAATTTATGACGGGGGCAATGCACAGCAGAGTTGCTACTTCTCCTATGCCACTGCCCCCCAGGGGTACACCTCTCTAAAGGGGATTTAGAAATTTATCAGGCATGCTCTCCTCTCCAGGAACTTCCAGTCTTACAGGAGAGCTGGCATGTACACGGGTGATCAACATGAGTCCAGATGTGACAAGAGGACTAAAAGATTACTTTTGCTCAGGGAGACTAGGGAAGGGTTCTCGAGAAGAATCAGATTTAGGCAATCAGAGCACATGAGAAATGACTTCCTTTGTCCCTGTTGGCCTGCACCCAGCAGGCACAGAGTATTGTTCAAGGAGACTTCCCTTCGGAGGCACGTGCATTGGGCTCTCTTTATTCCTCCCACCAATTCCAGTGCCCTTGCATTGTCTGGGTCGTACACACATGCTCACTCCAGGAATGCAAGCCCCAGTTACCCCGCGGGCTTCTCTTCACCGCAGCAGGATGAAACTCCTTTGGAAATCCTCCCTGCTCCAGCGGACATGTGTGCATGACCATGGTTGCTTTCCTTTCCCGTGGGCTCACGTTTCACAGCCACTACGTGACAAATTAACTCTGAGAGGTGATATAGATGCATCTCAAACATTACATAACTCATGTTTCCCCTGAAGAGTTATTTTATTTCAATTTTTTTTTCTTTTCATTTTAACTAGGAAACCCTGGTTACAATTATCACATAGATTTGTCATTTTATCCCAGGAGTCGGGCTGGGGAGGGGGCAGGCAGAGGGCAGGGGGCATTTTCCTTGATGTAAGAATTTGCACAAGACCAGTACTTTGATTCTTAAATTACCTTTACTTTATCAAGGGTAAACTGAAATTCTGAGGTTGAATGCTAATGACCATAAATTTCTCACTCTCGAATGGCACCATATAACCTGCAAAGCAGGTCCACAGGTGCACCTCACCCTTACTGTAACCCTTAAGGAGAGAAGGCAGGTAATGTCATGCTTACCAGCAGGCAAGGAAATTAAAACTCAGCTACACTGAGTACCTCTTCCAGGACTGCACATCTGTAAGGCCTAAAGCACAGCTGTGATGCCTAAGACACACATCTGATGTCTCCTGGGTTTATGTATTTTCCACCCTTTCCCCAATCCTTTGTCTTTCTAAAGAGGTTTTCCCAAATGGTTCTTCATAACTACAATGAAATGCCAATAAGTACATTTTAATGTAAGTTCCTCAGGGCACTGTGGGTTTTGCCCCAGGACCAGTCAAAATCAGGAATATCAAAATGTGCTTTGAGGATATCCAGGAATGGGATGCGGCAACCACTCTTCCTGAAAAGTTGTTTAAACACTAAATTTTTTTAGGAGAAATACCTATCAATGAGTTACTCGGAACACAAGTTTGGAAACATGTTTTTTTTTTTAAGACGTAACGTCTAAAAAATCTTTCCCACCAAATTTAACCACTGCTGCCCTCCCACCATTCCATCTAGAACCGGGGGACTTTCAAAAGGACTTTCTTTTACGCTGTCTCGGAAGCATTGATCTGTTATAAAGTTAATTGCCCTTAAATATTTTGCTTAAATATATACATTAATCTTACAGTACTCTGAACATATGAGTACATCATGTATGTACGTGTTTATCTATAGGGATATCTCCACTCCTCCCCTCGTGCGGCTCTTGGCTGATAAGCACCAGAGCACATTTCTAAACACTCAGCAGATAAGGGCCCTGATGGTCTAATCTCGAACTGAACATGTCCAGCAAGGGTTGTTGTGTGTGCTACTCTGGTCTCCTTTTCTGCCATTTATTTGGCGTCATTTGGTGGACATTTACTTGATGGACAAAAGAATTGCAAGTGCTGGTGCTAGGCCTGGAACAAAGGATATCATGCAGGAAGTTTTACAGGCTCCCAAGCACCTTAGAGGACCAGACAGAGAAAGAAAGGCTGAAGAGCAGAAGACAAAGAGCGGTCGGTAGATGTCCTCCGACACTACTTTAAAGGAGACCACAAACCCCTGGGTTAGGGAGGACTGTCCATCAACTGTTTGCACGTTGGTCATTAGACCCCGTGAGGACTTCAAGAGGAAGCACGTCGTAACTCAACGGGAGAGCTTTTCCGTACAATGCCAAGAGCCCAGGGCCCGGGAGAGAATGTGCTTTCAGCTGGCACCCCTTTTCTAGGACCACGCCCACCATGCTACCTGCTATTATTGAGCCGCCAGCAGATGGGACAGATACACTTGGGAAGGATGCAGGAGAACACTTAGAGCCCTCCTCTAGGAGAAACGGTGGAATGCAGGCTGAGGGGCCACGGGGGTCACTTGCCATGGGGTAAGCTCTTCTAGATGCCACATGTGCATTTTTATATTAGGTCTTCAACAGTCCTAATAAGGCACATATACCACCCCCCCACACAGGTACAAACAACTAACTAGAACCAATAGTCTAACCCACATCTGAGAGTCCTCCAGCGCTCCTCCCACTGTGCAAAAGAGCCTCAGAATTTAGGTGAAAATACCATAAACTTCAAAGGGAGAAAAGGGTGCTTCCTTTTAGCCACAACTTAGAAATGCATTTGAAATTTCCTATGAAATAGGAGAAGGGAATTAGGATATAGGAGAAGGGGCGGGGGGGAAATGACAGGAATTGAAAAGACTATCAGAAGAGCTGAAAATAATAAGTCCATTCTGGATTTGGTGTGTGTGTGTGTGTAAGTGTCGGGTGTAAGGGGCTGAGAGGTATTTTCTTTATCACAAAAGCTCTGGGAGAAAAGAATGAAAGCCTAGATCACATAAGACTCCTCCCGCAGACGCCCATTGAGAGATTAGTCATGAAATGGGTTGGAATAAGAAGGGACGGGAAGGGAGAGTATCAGGATGGAAATCCTTTTTTGGGGAAGGGATTAAGGGATAGAGTTATCATTGCATAATACTTAAACCAAAAGGCAGGGCTCTTGAAATTTGAGTTTTCTGAAGTTCAGTGACCCAGAGTGTGGGGGAGGAAGCGACGAAAAGGCCACATTATTTAGGTGCATTGAAAAATAATGACCAGGTAACCTTAAAACGTATACAAAAAGGAAATAACTTTAGAGCATCCTTCAGTGTCCTATTTTGCTGTGCCCAATTATATGCTGGTATCATATGGTAGGGTGATGGTGGGAGAGAAAAGGTAGACTGGGAGGGGGATCCACTTAAGAAGGAATGAGAGAGACAGGATGGCTATCTCAGCAGAGTCCTCTCTTCTGGAAATCCTCTCCACTAGCATCCACACCACCTTCTTACTTCAGTGAACTGCTGAAGTGCACTCTTCTGTCTTCCCTATCAGGCATAACTTCCTGAAGGATGGGCTTGCATCTAATTTAGTGATTCCACAGAGACCACACAATGCTTTGCACATTAACTCAATAAATATTTGTCTTATAAAGTGGATGAAGCACTGTTAATTTCTCAGGGCTCTTTAATAGCTTCATTCCTTATCTAGAGGCTCCATGAAGATGATCTTACTACAATTCAGAGAGCAAAGCGGTTGAGGAGCTGTTAGTTTCTGATAAAGGAATGACAGTGATAATAACTATTATTTATTATATATTTTCAACTATGAGGAATTATGTTATTTTCTTTACATATATAATCTCTTTTCTGTTCAAGAATTCTGCAAATTACTCTTTTAGATGGAAACTGAGGCTGAGAGATTAAACCACTTACTCAAGGTCATAGGACAAGTAAACCGTAGAACCCGGCATTTTTATCTAGGTCTGTCTGGCTTACAAACTCTTATCTGCATGTCCTCTCCTAATTTCCTTTGAGCCAGCTGAAATCCTTTAAGCTGAGGACTTTTCCAATTCACAAACTAAAAGTGAGGAGAGAGTTAAAGGGTGTTTTTTTTTTTTTTAAATATCACTTAAAAGAAAAACTGACAATTTTGTACATAGAATTTACATTTATTTCACAATTTCTTTTTGTTTTTCATAAAGTTTCCCATATGAGCAAGAAACATGAAAGAAATAGGCTGTTTCCACCAAAACCACCAAATACCTTATATACAAATTTCAGAAACACTCGAATGTCTGGAATAAACAAAATTGATAGATTTTTATTAACTCAGAACTTCAAATGCCAAATAACTCCAAACAGAAACTGCTAATTGAAATTCAGACTTGTACAGCCTTGTGTTACATTAAAAATAAAATATTATATTAATAGGAATTTCAAGTTTATTGATAATGCTTAATGGGCCTCCACTGGACATTTTACTCATAATTTAAGATTGGATTTCAAGAAATCAGAAATAAACACATTAATCACAAATTACTAGAATATCAAACACCAAAGACTCCTGTAGCACTTGACTCCTACTATTTTAACAAACCTTAACTTGTAATAAACATTCTCAAATATAAAATCGTAGGAAGAGCAGAGTCTGGTTATTTGCTTTAGAAAAAATTCACCCAGGATTCAAAGCACATTTAGCATGTTAATGATTTGCAAAAAACAACAACAACAAAAAAACCTAAAAAAAAAAAAAAAAAAAAAGAAGCCAACAAAACCCACCTCTATTTACATACCACTCTTTCAAAGTTCATAGTCTTTAGAGCCTAACAGAGTATAAACAAAATCCAAAGAAAGGATAAAAAACATAATATTTAAAGTGACAGATTTCTATTTTTAGAAAGGTCCTTATATGAGCAAGAATTGAAAAAAAAAAAGATTCATTCTATGGAACTATAATAATTTTAAGTAAAGTGAACTGACTTGTAAACACTTTGCCTATTACAAGCTATGCTATGTAAAAATGCAATCTTTTTCATTTGAAGGCCCTACTTTCTATGAAAAGTTCAGCAACTGCGGTATTGGATACATTGAATTTGAAGGCCATTTGGTGAATGGGAATACTCCAAGTCTTCATTGTAATTTAGAACAAAAGGAAATTGATTGCTCACCTGAAAATAATCCAACAAATTGTTGGAAATGCCATGAATTATGTTTTTTTGTGTGTGTTTGTTTTTTGTTTTTTTTAATAAACCATTGGTTCTAACACAGCAGACCATCTGTTAGGGCTGCAAGAGATAAGGCAGGGGTGAAATGCAGAGAAACCCTAAGCATCAAGGCAGAGGACCTGCATCGCATGCTTTAAATTGGCTGAAAAGGGTATAGAACATTTCTTTAAAATATTCACAGGCACCTTATTATTAAAATGTCAAACCTCTGAGGATTCTTCAGTAATTTGCTATTCCATTTCTGTTTCATTCATGAAATAGTTTCCAAAGCACCCCCAAGATCCTACCATTTGTAAATTCTCAATGAATCAAGCTGGGAGTAACTCAAACTATTTTGATTCACTTAAGAGAGCAGAAGTTATCTTTAGAAACAAACTGTAAATGCGAAATGCAGTTATTGTGGTCCCTTCACACTATGAACATGCTAAAGCAACTATAGTTTAAAAGCCGACGAAAGCGGACCACACAGCTACCTCAGCCTAGGCTTATATTCCCTCCTTGACTTATTAATGGCAACTCCTGTAAATAGATAAAAATAATATATAATTTTTACTTATTAAGAGGCCAAAGGGGGGGATAAGTGGATCATATACATGGATTTAAAAGCACTCATGAAAGTATTAATATAATATTTTTATATCTCTAATAGAAAATAAATTATTCAATAGTCTTCAGTCTAGCTTCTTTTAGTGACATAAAGATAGTTAAATCAATGTAATTGTGCACAGAGTTTAGT
This sequence comes from Tolypeutes matacus, assembly GCA_026826555.1. Taxonomy (NCBI): domain Eukaryota; kingdom Metazoa; phylum Chordata; class Mammalia; order Cingulata; family Chlamyphoridae; genus Tolypeutes; species Tolypeutes matacus. The sequence continues at coordinate 8,431,053 of JAKSZT010054568.1, forward strand.
AGATGATTTAATTTCTAAGGTTCATGAAATCCATTCTTATTAGAACAAATATATAATTAACAAATACTATAGAATACCTACTGTGATGCTGTACAGAGCTGTGGAAATATGGAAAAAGCCATTAAAATCTTTGCTCTTACAAACTGTCATGCCATTTTATAGATATGGCTTTATATTAAATTTTCCCTTAACATAACATATTTTTTTAAGTATTGGTGGGGTGTATTAGGTAATTTTTATGGACCCAAATCCAGTTCATATATTCTATTAATTTTGTGAACTAAGCACTGGGATAATAGAAAGTTCAATCATGTATTAATTTATTTCTGTGCCATTTGATAATGTAGGAGAATGACTGTGTTTATATGTGCTATGTACATCACTGAGATAGGCATTGCCAATTTCTAAAGAGAGTAATTGAATGTCATATCGTCTATAAAAAGAGCCTTTCTACCTTCCTAAACAATTCCCAATCTTAAGCGCATAAAAATCACTCAATACGAAGGAAGAGACCTTGAGAAAATATGGCTCTTATCAATCAGGAATCCATATGTTTGCCATTTGGTGTTGTGCTGTCATTCGGCCCAGCGAGGTCCTCACCAGGGTGTGGCATCCATGC
>JAKSZT010054568.1:8431681-8518233 GCA_026826555.1 Tolypeutes matacus
AAGGGACATCTACCCAAGAACAGACGCTAGTACAGGTTAGCAACACCAAGGGACATCTACCCAAGAACAGATGCTAGGTGCAGAATCTATCCAGGACAGTCGACAAACCATTTCAGAAAAGGCTTCCCAAGAGGGGAGATGCTGGATTAACTTAACTGGAGAATGTGTTCCAAACTCACCACTGCTTCCTCAGCTCCCTCAACGACTTCCAGGAGCCTCTAGTGAGTCCTTAAAGAGGGACAGCCTCAGCCCTGCTCTGGCCTTGCCTCCCCCACCAAGCCCCTCCTCCTGGAAGGCTCCAGCCCCCAGGTAGGAACCCATGACAACTTCCTGAAGGGACATTTCTGCTGGTTGAGGTTTGCTCTCTGAGTGCCTCTTCCTTCTCCGTCTCTGGAGAAGGAAGAGGAGGGCACAGATTATCTTCCAAATGCCCTCAGGAAATTTTTACAAAAGCAAGGAAGGGAGAAAATGAGGCAAGAGAGAAATGAAGGGAGAGGAGAAAAAGACAGGAAAAGCAGGAGGGAGGGAAGACAAGCCGGCAGGCCGGTCGAGGTCCTGCTTTGTGACACCTGTCCAACAAACCCAACCTGGGGCAAAGTGGCGCAAGTTCTTTAAAAACCCTGAACCTTTAAAGGCTGCGCTGCAGTGCTGCTTCAGGGAAACCAGCCAGGCACCCTCCCTCCAGTTTCCCCACCCCACCCCCTCCTTCTCTGTAGCTGGCTTCATCTGGAGGATTTCCTTGGAGGATGGAGACAGGCGTCTGGGATTGGGGTTCTGCCTTCTAGGAGCCAGGGAGAGCTGGCGGAGCCCACAGTGTGTTTCCACTGCAGCTTGTCCCCTCCACCAGGTCCCAACCCTGCAGCTGCAGCAATCTGGGACGAGGCTGGACAGTAGAACAGTGGGGACGACGCCTGCAGTGTCTCTGGAGGCTGGGCTTGCTGGAGGATTCTGGAGGTTAGGGCAGGGAGGGGATGGAGAAAAGCCCTGGGCGGTCCTCAGAATGGAGCTGCAGGTTCCCTGTGATTTGCCCCTTCGGTCAAAAACCTCTGAGCATTCCAAAGAAATTCCCTGAGATAGGGAGGAGGCCAGAACGACCAGGCTAAACATCCAATGTGGTAGTGTGTGAGGGGTGAAGGGCAAGAGGAAAGAGGGAAAGAGACCGTCACAGGAGAAGAGAGGCAGGCGGGGAAGCAGAGGCAGAGGGAAGGCACCCCTGGAAACCATCCTAAAAGATGGGCTGGAGGAGCAGACATTTTTTTTTTTTTTTGAGAATGCAGCATTGCCACTGAGGATGCTGAAAAGTGCAGAGAGAAGGGAGTACTTCCACTCAACATTACTTATTAATTTTTTTCATTCCATAGTCAATTGATTTTTCCATGGCTCTGGGCCTCAGTTTCCTCATTTGTAAAACAAAGGGACTGGCCTAGATGCCTTCTAAGGTCTCTTCCCAATCTGACCCTTTAAAACAGTGAGCCTACGAGCCAGGGAATCCAAGACCCGACATCTCTGAGATTTAATCCCAGAATCCCCCTTTTCCTCCACCACAAATTAACCATTACAGGGCAACACATGCACCATTCACGGGACTGATGCCATCTCTCAAGAGGGGACAAGGAGTGTGTCTCCTTGTGGCAAATGCCCCGGGGTAAGGAAGGCAGGAACGGAGAAGGCTGTGTGATGTATGCTTTGGGTTTCAAATTTCACCCTTTTAAATAAACTGTAAAGTCCTTTGAGGGGTTCCAAGCACCTTCACCGACAAAAGGGCCAAAGATCCCTGTAATGACCTGCCTCACTGGGGGGAAATTCCATGCCATCCCATTCCATTTCAGAAATCGGACCTGATCTCCGCACGGGCATCCAGCAGCTGTGGTCACACACGGGCCACGCGCCTCTGCCGTCTGCCTGCCTCACGCCACCCTGCCAGGCTGCTTCAGTGCAGCATTTCCTGGGGTTATTAAACACTCAAAGCTTAATGAGCGTGCACTAAAGAGCCGGGAGAGCAATGCTGCGGGACTCCTCACGCACTCTCCCCAGCCCCCAACACACGCCGGGGCAGTTTAGACGCGAGTGGGGGTGAAACGCGTTGCCACAAGAGTTTCATTGGGGGCTTGTCTCAAGCTGAAATTCCTGAAATTTTTCCTTAAATTCCAATAGGTAGAAGTAAAGCTCCCTCTCTCCTCTTGCCTTCCAGTGGGGAGCAACACACAGACCGTCCACAGCTGGTGTTTTCCACACCCCCCGGCACTTCATTTCATTCTGGGCTCCAAAATGTGGAAGGAGGGCAACTCCCGAGAAACGGATCCCCCCAGCCCCTCGCGCGGGCAGCACCCCCGGCCCATCACGGCCACCAGCGCCCGAGGGGGCCTGCTCAGCGATCCGGGGTTTGACCTTGCAAGGACCCTTCTTCCAGTTTCTGGGCAGGGAACCCATCGTAATCCCGAAGGACCTGCTCTCCAGCGAGGAGCCCTACGGAACACATCTGGGCCGGCGGCTCTCCACCGCGCGGTCCACAGAGCGAACACGCACGCCACCGGGGCGGCCGGGGCAGCGGCTCCGCGCCTTTCCCAGCAGCGCGGGCACCGCGCGGGAGCCCACCTCCCGGCTTTCCTCTGCCCATGCACCATCGTGATGAAAAAACAGAAAGGCCAGGGCTCGGCTCGCTTCTGGATGGCAGGAGGGCAGCGCGCTGCGCCTGGCTCGGCGCATTCGGAGCGCCAGCGGCCCGCGGGGAACTCGCCCTGGGTCCCACAGCACCTCGGCCATCCCGCTTCACTCGGCAAAGCCCTCTGCCGCTCCTCCCGCGCGCCAGCCCCACGGGTGGCAGGCGGGGACTTACTGCCGCCGCTCAAGAGTTTTAGCAGCAACCGGGAAACTTCCCAGCCGTCAATTAGCTCCTCAGACCCGTGCGAGGAAATCCGCCTGAGTCTAGACTCGCTGCAACAGCACCCAGGCTCCCTTCCTAAACCCAGCTGCAGACCAGCCCCAGCCACCCCGCGCACACACTGCCCCCTTCCCCCCCCCACCTTCTTCCATCCCCACCGCCAGCGCGGGCCAAAGTAACTGGCACCGTGCACGGACACGCATCTGGGCAAAGCAAAGTCTGTGCCAGCGGCCGCGGCGTCTCTCCCGCAGCTGGCCGCGCTGCACATGCCGAAATGCAACGCACACTGCATTTGCCACTTACAGTCACAGCGCTGCGCACGGTCACTCGACGCAAATGGCAGAGCTCGGCAGTCCTTCTTCTCACAAAATAGGTGCTGAACTCCGGCGAGCGGTGAAGCCGCCTGGCGCGTGGCTCCCTCGCGCTGCCCTCGCCGCGGAGCTCGCTGCTGCCCGAAGCCGTCCCCGCTCGCGCCCGGCCAGCCCCGCGCCGCCGCCGCACGCCCCGCTCAGTCTGCTGCGGATCGGGAATCCCGTGGACAGCCCGGGGCCGGGCCGAGTGCGCAGGCGCGCCCCCACCCCTCTCCCCGCCTCCCGCCTCCCGCGGCTCCGCCACCGCAGCCCCGAGCTCGCGCGCCGGGGACCGACAGCCGCCGGCAGGGCGCATGCTCAGTCGGAGGGGCGCGGGGGGGCGCGCGGGGGTTCCCGCAGCCCCAGATGTTGGCAGAAACGCGGCTGGAAGGGGGAGAGGAGCGGGGCGCTGGCTGCGGGCGCCCCGGGCACCTGGAGGCGCGCGGGGCGGCGGCGGCGGCCGAGGGAGGCGGGGGCGCGGGGCCTGCTTTGCCCGCAGCTCTCGGGCCTGGCCGACCCCGCTCCGCCCTCGGTGGGCCGGGAAGGTGCCGGCGCCAGGACGGCAGCTCGGCGCTTCGGAGGAGGCCTGGGGGACCGGGGACCAGGGTCGTTGAGGCGCGGGGCTGAGGCGGGGAGCCGGGGTCCCGCGCGGGAGAAGTGTGTGTTGAAGGGCCCCGGGTGACCTTGGTCAAGTCACGCAAACCATCCGCAAAGGTTTCATGATAAGCGCCTCCTGCATGCGCCCAGTAAACGCTAGGGAATGCGCCGCGGCGGGAGGGCCTGGTCCACGCGCGAGCCCCGGCTGGAGGCTGGGACAGGGGGGTCTCCCCGAGGGTCCCGTGTCTGAACGACGCCCACGCGGGCCGCCAAAGCCCAGAGGCCCTGGCGGGGAGGAGCGCCCAGTAAACGTGTGCCCGCCGCCCTCCCGGGAGCCAGGGGGCGTTCCCAGGGGCTCCCCGCCTGCGCGGCTCCCCACGGGTGGCGCAGCTGCGCCCGTGCAACACTGGCCCCGCGCCAGGCCTGCCCTGCACTGCTCTAGGCGCTGGGGATGCGGGCGGTGGCGCCCCCGGGGCTTGCACTTTGGGCCGGGGAGGGAAGTCCTGCGCACCCCGGGAGGAAGGACGTCCATCCCCTGGGAAGGTGACAGTGTGCAGAGCGCCTCCGCGCCACGCACGGCCACGTCCGTCAGGCGGCAGCCAACCCTTCGGCGTTGGGGACACCAACAGCGGCTCCAGCGGCACACGGGGCTCCCCGCCGCCCGCCACCCCACCCCCCCGAGGGGGAGACCCCAGCCGGGAGCCAAGTCCGGGCCACCGAAGCGGAAGCCTGGAGAGGCCCGCTCGACGCGGCCCCGCCCGCGAGGGCTGCGGCCCGGCCTCGGGCGGCGACACCTCAGGCGCGGCCTCGCAGTCAGGCCCCGAGGCGGCAACGTGCTGGCAGGGGCCGGGGGCCGCGCGCAGGCAGGGTGCGGGGTACAGGGCCCTTGCGGGCCTTCCCGGCGGGGCTCCCCCGCGGGGCTCGGCGACTCGGGAAACGCGGAGCGCGGGGTGGCGCTGCGACCGGGCACGTCCCGGCGGCGCTCGGGGGCAGCTCAGCGCTCGCGGCCGCAGGGCGCACTGCGCTGCGGGGCTCCCCGCACTGCCCGGGGCCTCCGGCTGCGGCTCCCGGGATGGCGGGGGGTGGGCGCAGGCACCCGTGGGCCCTGGACAGGCACCGTCTGTTGGCTCTGGGGCCCCCCTGCAAGGCTCCCGAGGTCACTTCCCGTCTCTTACGGACTCCCCCACAAAGGCCCTGCGCGCGCTGCTCTCGGGGTTTCCTCTCGAGAACAGCCTGCCCCCGCCATCGGCAGCACCCGAGGGTCGCCACGCCACTTGTCCTATTCCGAGAGCCCTGCCTGGTGCTGGAGCCCTGGAGGTCGCTTCCAGGGCAGTGCTCGGTTTGAGACAACTTGCTTTCAACTTGTGCTGAGGCACATCCGCCCGCGGGTGCTTTGAACCGTCCTGGGTTTGGGGGAGCCTTGACTTAGCTGCCTGCGCCTTGCCCAGTTGGGCAGGCAGATGTATGCGTATTTGAAAGTTCGTAGTTTCCATTGCACCAGAGCGTTGTATGGAGCCTTTAATGCGATATCTTGATTTTCACTCTCTAGCTATTATGTAGCTTTTTACGCCTTCATCTTTTTTGTTGCATTGTGTGTGTGTGTTTGCTTTGCTTTTTAGGGGCGCAGTGCCACAGGGAGCGGATTGTTTGCTTCCTCTGAGTTCTGGAGAGAGCCCTCACTTGCCCAGAAACACTGAACAGGCATTTTCCTTTCCTCAGTTGCAAATTCGGTTCTTGACGCCTGATTCTAGCCTTACTTCACCTCACTCTTCCCCAGAGTCAAACAAACAAAATTAAATCAAACCAAGAATACCTTTTAAAGTTGTACACAACTCCATTTACTGTTCTCACTATCTTCAAATGTGGTACGGAGGACAAACTTGAGAATCACATTAAAAATGCGAAGTGCCAGCAGTAGAACAGGTCTGAGCTTGTAGTCCTGTGAGCCCATTGTAATTTTATTTATTGGAAATGCTTGTGTATGAAATATGAGTGAAGAAGGGTAGAACTGAGGGCATGAGGGCATTTAGGAAACTGGAAGAAAAATCAAGTGTTTGAAAGTCATCATTGGAAAATGAAAAGAGATGGGATTTGGAAAACGGATTGATACTCATTTAAATTCATAAAGAATTATGATAGCAATTTTCTTGTGTAGTTAAAGTGCCAGTGTTCCAGAAAAGCTAAGGTTGTTATTCCTTACACAGGAGAAGCATTATGTAAGATGATTATGTTTATCCTGCTTTTTTATCCTATTTTTAAAATGTGTGGTGTACAAAGGCTGCCTCAAAGTACCACAAACTAGGTGGTTTAAAACTACAGAAATGCATTGTCTCCCAGTTCTGGGGCCCAGAAGTCTGGAATCTGTTGAGGGGAATCCTGCCTGGCTTCTGCCTAGCTTCGGGTGGTTTGCTGGTCCTTGGGCCTCAGTCTCCGTCTCAGAGGTCACGGGCAGTCTCCCCTGGTCTGTGTCCGTTTCACCCCTTCTTACAAGGACAGGGGTCATATTGGATTAGGGCCCACCCCCAGCTTGGCCTGATCTTAACTAATCATGGCTTCAAAAATCCTATTTCCAAATAAAGTCACGGTCGTAGAACTGGGGTTAGGGCTTGAACATACCTTTCTTGGGGACACAACTCAACATATAACATGGGTAGATGGAGCGAATAAAATGACTTCCCTAAGGCCCAGCAGGATGTCTCCTAGAATACAACCGTGAAGCACTTGTTCTGGTACGTAAAGTGATTCACGGTTTATGTTTGTACTCTCCTGCGTGTGCTTCTAAAACAAGTGGGAAAAGGCAAGATCATGAAGTTGTGATTCCCACGCAGTTAGAGCGGGAGTTTCATGCCTGTCATACAGAGGAGGAGGTAAAAGTCCTCGTTTTACTGGACCAGTTTGTTTTTTCTCCGTGTCCACCCCTGGTTTATCTCTGTAATCCATGACTAAATTCAGTTGGAAAGATGGCTCTCTAACTGTGGTTACCAGTTTCCCTTAAAATTTGAACAATCCACAACGTAGATGTTTCTTAATTCCCTGTGGAATGAATCATTGTCAAAGCATTGAGTTTCCTGGAAGTTTGTTGGAGCCTCAGAAACGGTCATAGCCAGTGAAAGTGGTCTGCAGCCTGAAGAAGAGAAAATGCTGTATCTGTTCTCTCTTCTGCATTTGGGCCTAATCTCTGGACATGACAGTGCTCCTAAGCTGAAGAAAGGATGGCAGCAGCGTTGGACTACATGTACGTGACCCCTATTTCTTCTCTTCATTGACTTTTTTTTTTTTAAAGATTTACTTATCCCCCCCTTGCTGCTTGTGCTTGCTGTGTCCATTTTTGTTTTCCATTTTTCTGTGTCTGCTTGTCTCCCTTTGTTGGGTCATTTTGCTGCGTCAGCTTGCGACCAGGGCTGGCTCGCCTTCACCAGGAGGCCCCGGGAATCGAACCCAGGGCCTCCAATATGGTAAACGGGAGCCCAGCCACTTGAGCCACAGCCGCCTCCCTTCAGTGACTCTTTAGCTATCCTTACTGCCAGGCTGCACTGCTTTTTTGTTATGAGAGTTGCCACTGCAGATCAATTCTTGGGCCCGCTTTCTGGGCCGGCTGTACTTTGGAGACTGTCTGATCCAGGAGCATCGTCAAAGGCCCGTTCTGGCCTAAAGCAGAACTGACTGACTTGGTTCTCCTTCCAAAGTCCGTTTTCCTTAATCTGGTTCCTTTGAATTTTTGGTGAAACTCTCAAAGCCAGCAGAGAATCTTAGCATGAAATGTAAGGGAAAATAAAAATCGTGAATTCTACATCCCCTCTGGAGACCAACAACAACAAAAATCCACACCCTTTTATCAAGAGTTTCACAATTGGGTTTATAGTTTTGAACTTTGATTGCTTTTTCAAGAATGTAGGTTCAGTACCAGTACCATAGTCTCTAGGTGAGTGGACTGTACTGACCTTTTTGTGTTTTTTTAAACTTTATTTTGTACATTTAATAATTGAAAATACAAACAATTAAAAAATAAAAAGAAAACACAGTTGAATAAAAACATACATTTCTCAATTAAATGTACTGGATACATATAAATGTTTTTTTGAACCATTCAATACATTATACAATATATCTGGTTCACAGTGACACAATCATACAGTATTTTTCCTTTTGTATCTGGCTCACTTCGCTCAACATAATGTCCTCCAGGTTCATCCATGTTGTTATATGCTTCATAACTTCATTTTCTCTTACAGCTGCATAATATTCCATCGTGTGAATACACCACCGTTTGTTTATCCATTCAGTGGTTGATGGGCACCTGGGTTGTTTCCAAATTTGGCTATCGTGAATAATGCTGCTATGAACATAGGTGTGCAGATGTCTGTTCATGTCACTGCTCTCAGTTCTTCTGGGTATACTGACTTTCAAAAGGAAAAAAAAAATGCCCCAGCAAATAAAGGTCATTATTAGTAGATTTTGGGTGAACTTCTTTTGATGTCATTCATTGTTCATTCATCAAGCATCTATTAAGCTCCTTTAGTCCAGGTAGTATACTGAGCACTATATATACAATAGTCAATTTCACAACTTTATTTACCTGAGATGTGTATTTATTATAACCCATTTTGCAAATGAGGAGGAAACTGAGGCAAAGCATGTATTGTCTCCAAATGCTACAAAGTGCCTTTTCAGTCCTCTCCGATTTTTCCCTCTTCTTCACACCACTTCAATTAATATACATATTTTTAAGAGGGACTTGGGATTGAACCCAGGCCCTCATACATGGGAAGCAGGCACACAACCACTGAGCGACATCTGCTCCCCTCAATATTTTGATTATAGCTCTATAAAGTACTGCTTTCTTATCAGACTAACATACCTATGTAAGATAAATCTTCTGAATACTTCAATAATCTTTTTTCCTTCAATAGTCTCCTATTTCCTACTGAGAAAAATGCAAATCCCAAATCCCTTCCTCATTATTCAGAATCTTCCACCCTGTGGTCTAGACTGCACATTGCCTGCCTAACCACAGAACAGTCAGTGTTATTTGGGAAGGCAGCACACCCAGAAAAAAGTGCATTTCTCAGCATTCCTGCTTGTTCATCTACCGCCTGATGGAGGGAAGGAACAGGGATCACTCCGTTTTTAGTGAGCTTACCATTTTCCTCCTCTGAGTTCATTTTATCACCCTAAAGAGAAGGGTTCAAGAAGAGTGCCGATTGATGATCTTGAGCCCAGACTTTTCTCTCGCTCTCCCATTTCTTACACCCACCTGCAGAACATCTTCACACGAATCTCTCAGAGACACCTCCAAAAAAGTGACCTCCCTTCACCTCCCCTCCACCCATCTGCTCTGCCCTCCTGTGCTCCCTACAACTCTAAGGGCACCCACTGCCAGCCAAGTCTTCTAAACCAGAGCTTGAGTGTCATCTGCAGCAACTCCCTCTTTCCCATTCCCCAACAAATCATTAATCCCGTGAATTCTGCCTTCTGAATGTCTCCCAACCACCCCTTGCTGCCACTGCTTGAGTTCAGGCCAACACCCCACCCTGGCATTGCTCTTTCTCATTACTATAATTGTTGCAAAAACCCAGATAAAAACACATCCCTCCCTTGAATAAACACTCTGGTATTTGCTCACTTTAAACCATCAAAATTAACGTGCTGTGTAAGGCAGCCTACAAGACGCTTCCTTTTCTGGCCCTGGCCTGCCCCTCCAGCCCCATCTCCTGCCGCGTGGATTTTGTGGCCTCGGCTCCAGCTGTACTGCGGTACCCGGAGCTCCTCAAGCCTGAAAAGCTGGTCTACTTCCCGGCACTTCTGCATATGCTCTTTCTCTAGTCTTGGGAAACTCTTCTTTCCCTTGTCTTGCCTGGAGAACTCCTACTAATCCTTCAAGTTCAGCTGAAATATTATCTTCTTGTGGAAGAGTTCTCTTTAGCACATAGCACACAGTTGACAAGGTTGTTGTGGGAATTAACGGAGACAGTGCATATGGAAATACTTCCCAAACTCTGAAGCTCTGTTCAAACATGAGCCATCACGAAATGACAGTCCTATCTGTAATTAAAAGTAAAGGCTACGTTCTCTGTTTTTAATTTCAAAAGGCAAAATGAGATGTGTCATTGATGTAAGAAAACTTAAATTGTACTGACTAATGTGTGGCCTTTGGATTTAGAGTTCCTAACTTGATATAAAGAATTTTATAAGTTTTTCCCATGAATGTCTTCCACCTGGATTAAATTACTATCACACATTGAATTATTGTTACACAATTCATCCCCATGGCAAAGTATGTGAAAGCATTGAGAAATAGATTATTTTCAATGGCTTTTAATCTATCATTCTTGTTTGTTTTTCTGAACGTTAGGTATACATTGTAAACTCAGAACTATAATAAAATACCTTGTAATTTATAGCTTTTCAATGAATTCATGATCTCAATCCTTATATTATGTGATCCCAAGACATATCATTATCCTCATTTTACAGAGGAGACTATTAACTCAGATTATTAACTCCTTAGGCCAAATTGTAATACTTTCTAGAAGTTATGTGGCTATAAGTGATGAAATTAGGTACAATTCAGTAATCCATTTCTAGTTTTCCAGTCACCACTACTCTCTGATGCGGACAAAATGCTCCACTAGTTTCCATATACTCCCAGCTCCTGCTTCTTGCTGGGCATGACAAGAACCTGCAGGAGTAGATTATAATTTAGGGAAAAGGTGATTACTGTTACTTAGTCTAATAGAGAAAAAACAAAAAGTTTGGCTCACTTTGTTTCACTTGATTAGGAAACCAGTGTACATTAAAAACACAAAACAAAATTCCATTAAGAGTTCATAGTCAAAGCCTAGGAAAATTTGCATTAAAACCACAAATTTTACACTTATTCATGTATTTTTATTTGTACATTTTTGTCCCCAAATTCAGATGCCTTAAAAAACCTGCTTTTTTTTTTCAGATTGCCGGAAACACACAATTTTTGGTAGATGTTGCTATTAAACCCATAGTAGAATTTTTAAGGCAATCCACTGATATGTGGTGATAGAGATGCAGTTCACTGTGTAAATTCAGGCTGATTTAGTGTATATTGGAGTTCAATGAAAGAAACAAGATTAAAATAGAACCAACAAAAGATCACTTATAATGAGAACAGCTTCAGTTTTATCTTTTTTATATAATCAGAATTTCCATGTATTATTTTGTTTGGAAAAAAGATATCACTACGAATTCTTTTTTAAATCACTGGGGGCCTAGATGGGGCATAACAAGACAAAAAGAACTGGAAGAAAAATTTTTATAATCATATCAAATGTAATAAGGACTTGAACCAGAAGAGTAGCAATGGAAATGGAAAGAATATGAATTTGATGTTGTTGGGGTAGTATGAACAGATTTTCTTACTTGGTTATGTATGCAGGGGGATGTAAAGTAAAACACAATTGTAAGTTTTGGAATGGGGTCTCTGGGACAATAGTATCGGTTTTAATAGAAACAGACATGCAAATTTGAGGAAAAGGAAGGAAAATTGATGAGCTTAACTTCTGGGCATGTTTATTGCATCTGAAAGGCTCTTGGCACATCCAGGAGAAGTCCAGCAGACATCAAGAAAGTGCAGGTCTGAGACTTTGGTGAGCGGCCTGCCTCTAGAGATACTAAACTAGTAGCTATTTTTACCTAATGGTTGAGGCTGTGGGAATATATATGATTGATGAGGGATGAGTAAGAAAGAGAAGGGACAAGAAGGCTGTAACTTCAGGAATCATCTACGTGTAAGGAAAAGAATTTGGAAGAGTTGATTGTGCTCTTGTTATTCTCCTTAGATATTTTTTTGCAAGCTCCTAGACAGTAATGACCGTTTTATTCATTTTAATATCTTCTAGTAGCACTTAGCATTTTGTCCTTAAAAATGTATGTGGGAGGGAAGCAGATGTGGATCAAGCAGTTGGGTGCCTGCCTACCAGATGGGATGTCCTGGGTTCAGTTCCCGGTGCATCTTGAAAAAAATAATAATAAAAAGAAGACGAGCGCCCAGAGAACAGACAGTGAGCACAAAAAGCACAAATCTTTTTTTAAAAAAGTGTGACCGTTAAAAAAACAAGTATGTGGGATTAAAATAATGATTGTCAAGGGTTTGTATGTGCATCTAACACAGGTATTAGCTATGTGGTCCATAGTTAATAATTAGGATAATAATTTCAGATGTATGCATGCTGGTTGAATTGTTTTAGAAAATATCAATATGTAATTAAATAATAATTTTCATGTTTGGGATCTGTAGTAATACTTTTAGAGGAATATGCCTAGCGCATAAACCAACACCTTCCTTGCCTCTCCCTGCAAGTCTACTGTATTAGTTTCCCAGCTGCTAAAACAAATACCATACAATGGGTTGGCTTAACAATAGGAATTTATTGGCTCACAGTTTCAGAGGCTAGAAGGCTAACTTCCTCCCAGCATCAATATCTCCTGCCTATCCAGCAATCTTTGGGGTTTCTTGGCTTTTCTATCACATGTAATTCATGTGGAAGTGTCTTCTCCTTTCTTTTAGGTTCTGTTGACATCCAGCTTCTTGCTTCTCCTGTGGCTTCCTCTTCTGTGTCTAATATCCTTTGCTTATAAAGATTTCAGCCATATTGGATTAAGGCCCATCCTCATTCAATTTGGCCACTCCTTATCTAATAACATATTCACAGGTCCTATTTACAAATGGGTTCACGAACCCACAGAACCAGGGGTTGAGACCTGAACATGGTTTTTGTTGTGAACTTGATTCAGTCCCCGACAGTCTGCCCTCAACCCCAAGAAGGCAGGATCTTCCCACATGCAAAATACATTAATTCTATCACAATATCATTAAGTCTTTCAGTAACAATTCTAAATACAAAATCTCATAAAAATCAGTTATGGGTATGGTCCATCCTGGGGCAAAATTTATGTACCTGATGGACCTGCGAAACTTAGAAAATAAGTTATCTGCTTCCAATAAACATTGAACAGACATATGATAGACATTTCCATTCCAGAGGGAGAAATTGGAAAGAAAACGTGGGTCACCAGTTCCAAACAAGTCTGAAACCCAGCAGAGCAAACTCCGTTAGATTCCAAGGTCTGAGAGTCATCTTTGTTTTATCCTCTGGACCTCATGAAGCAGCAGCCCCACTCCTTCGAAGTACTTGCACAGTGGCCAAGCTCTCCCAGATTGCTGGGGTGAAGGCCCCACGACTATGAGCACTGGAATAGCGGCCAGGTTCTCCATGAATGCTGGGGCACAGTTCCACCATCTCTGAGCATTGGGGTGGTGGCACATCCCTGAACAATGGGGCACAAGGGACAGCCATCCTCTCCAAGTGAAGGTGGACCTGCCCTTCCCATGCACATGGGAGATGTCTTCGGTCCAGACCTAGGCTTCTGGTTCTGTCCATTAAGTCATTCTTCCTTCAATTTGTTCCTTCTCTGTCTCTTTCAGTCCTGGCTGAAATTTGCTCATACAAATTTTGCAAAAACCTTGTCAGCTTTGTGTGCAGTTCAAGTGAATCCAAACCATCAGACAATAGAACTTTTCAAAGATCCTTTCTAGATAACTGCATTTCCAGTCTGACTTCCTCTGGCATGCCTGACGGATCCATATTCAGACACCACCTCTTTAGCAAAGGATTGTTCAGTTGAACCCTTACATGGGGCCCTGTTCTCTGGAGACTCACTTCCCAAAGCTCAAGAAGGTTCTGATAGAGCTGCATCTGGCCCTAGTCTCAGAGCACACTATCTGAATAGGCCAAGAGTTTTCTAAATTATTAATTGCTGATTTCCTTGTGCTTAGCAGTTCACTCCTCAATTTATCTCTTTCCTCTCTCATTTCACTATGAGCTGCAAGGAGAAACCAGGATGCTCCTTCCACACTTAGCTTGGAAATCTTCTCTCCTAAATATCCAAGTTTATCACTTTTAAGTTCTGCCTTCCATCCAACATCAGGACCCAATTTTGTCAAGTTCTCTGCTACTTTATGACAAGAATCACCTTTCCTCCAATTTCCAATAACACATTCATCATTTCCTTCAAAGGCCTCTTGGAAGTAACTTTACCATTCATATTTCTATCAACAGTCTCTTCAAAGCTGTCTCGGTTTTTCTATCAAGCACCCCACAATTCTTCCAGCTCTAAAGCCATTTCTACATTTTCAGGTTTTGCAATAACTGTACCCCACTTTTCATGACCAAACACTGTTTTAGTTTATTGGCTGCTAAAGCAAATATCAGGCAATAGGTTGGCTTAAACAATGGAAATTTATTGGCTTACAGTTTTGAGGCTAGGAGAAGTTCAAAATCGAGGTATCAGCAAAGTGATCCTTTTTTCCCTAAGAGTATGTAATTTTAGGGCTGGCTGCTGGCAATCCTTGGTCCTTGGCTTTTCTGTCACATGGCAATGCACATGGCATTATCATCTCCTTTCTTTTCTGGGTTCTGTTAACTTTCAGCTCTTGGCTTCCCCTATGGCTTCTCTCTCCTGTCCAACTTCCTTTTCTTCTAAGGACTTCAGCCATATTGGGACAAGGGCCATCCTCTTTCAGTTTGGTCACACCTTAACTAATAATATCTTCAGGGATTCTGTTTACAAATGGATTCACAGCTCCAGGTCTAGGGGTTGGGACTTGAACATGCCTTCTGTGGGGAACAAGATTCAGTCCTCAACAATATCTAGCATGATGAACTCTGAATCCATGGGAGAACATGTCCTACCTTTAAATTTTTTAGATTTGGTCAGTCATGGAGAGGACAGTGATAATTTCAAATCCAATATCCTTTTCAATGAACTATGTAATGTTGACAAAATTTTTAATCCATGTGGTGGTTTGGAATTGTGTGTACCCCAGAAAATCATGTTCTTATAGCTAACCCATTCCTATAGGCATAAACCTATTATAAAGAGGTTTCCATGAGGTTACTTTAGTTAAAGCATGGCCCAGGGAGGGTCTTAATCTTATTATTGGAATTCTTTATAAACAGGATGAATACAAGAAGAGAAAGCCACCAAAGCAAGAAGCTGAAAACAATGAAACCTGGAAGAGAAGGGAGAGACCAGCAGATACTGCCATGTGCCTTGCCATGTGGCAAAGGCCCAAGGATCATTGGTAGCCAGTCTTTGGGAAGAAAGCATTGAGGATGCTTTGATTTGGACAATCTCACAGCCTCAAAACTGTAAGCATGGAAGCTAATAAATTCCCATTATTAAAGCCAGCGCATTTAATGGTATCTGCTTTCAGCAGCCTAGCAAACTTAAACAATCCACAAGCCAAAGAAGGACAAATTAACTCAGGATAGAAAAGATGGCTCTTAACTGTCCTCTATCACCATTTAGCTAAGTGGACAATTATATTTCAATTTAGCACAAGGGATTAGTTTCCAACACAGAATATCCTGACAGTGCAATAATAGAAAGAATGGGATATTTCTTTTCTACAAATAGATAGCATTTCCGCCCCCCCCCCCCCCCCCGTGAATATCACTGGAATTTGAATTAAGACCTAGATTCAAGAATCTACTCTGCTAACTTATTAGATGGGCAGATCACTTAAGGTTCCTTCATGCCTCAGTTCCCTCATTTAAAAATTGAGAAAATTTCAAAACTACCAAAAATTAGAGCTCTGTGTTTGAAAAATTAAAAATATTGGACATCTACAAAATTCTGGATAGCAAGTTAATAAGTGCTAATTTGCATCTAAGATGATGTTCAGCCAGTTTCTTCCAAGTGAAAACGGAACTAAATTCATGGTTTTGGTTTTGAGCTCATTTTAAATAATTTCCTTAGAGACCTTTCCTATTGTTGCTCATGAAAATCTGATTAGGTACATTGATTACAGTACCACTGGGAAAAGTGAAATGAATTCTATTTAAGATTTCCAAGGCTAGTTTATGGGTGTTCTAATAAACTTGAGTATTTCTACCACCATAATGTTAAACAATATTTTGAAATTAGACTTACCTAACACTTTGCCAATGATCCATAAGATGATTTTGGAAACATTGATTGACTATAGACCTTACAGTGTTCCTGTTGTGCAGATTGTAGGATAGTATGTGAAGTTCAAGCATGTTGGTTGTGGATTGGATAAAAATAAAACTAGCAGATTAAATGTATTATTTCTTTAACATATTGTAGACCCTTGACATTTATGAGGAATATGTCCTAAAATCTTCCTGACTCCTCAAATTCTGAATAACACTCTAAAAAAAAATTGCTTTGTTGATAAAATGGCCATAAAATTGCCTCCTTCTAAGGTATTAAATGAGACAATAAATTACATAAGAACAACAGAGCTACGTTGAGATGCAGATGCTGGGTGGTCAGCTGACTAACCTGACTAATTTAGCTGCTCAATTGCAAGCTCCAGTTTCATGGACAATCACATTCATGCTTTAGCAAAATGGCATATCACTACCTGTCACCAGATCCTCTGGGGTCATTCACAAATATATTCAGCACAAATATTAAATCTACAGGGTTCAACTTTTATTAAAATCCTGCTACCTGGAAGCGTTATTAAAATTTTCTTACATTACTGTTCCACTTGAAAGATAAGTAATTGAAACTTGAGATCACAGTCATTCTGAAAGCACTTTGAAACCAATGAATTAAGGCAAGTTTTGAAAAAGCTAAAATTCTCTCTTTTGGTCTTTATGGATTCAACACACATTTTAAAAATAAGTTTTTCTAAAAGACTTCTAAATAGATGGAAGCTCTTTCTCCTTAGAGAGCTAATAGATGTATTAATCTAAGAGAATTGACATTCATGATATTTATGAGTGAATTCTTCTTTTCCTAAAAGATGAGTGACTAGTTTGCCTCTTTGGTCTATAGGAAAAAATACAGTAATCCTACTCTATTTATGGTGCCAGGGACAGCAGTCTTCAACTGAGGTCACTTTAAAACTAAGGAACATTGAAGGAATTAAGGTACAATGTCCTTTATGTTGGCAGGTGTGTGTGTTTTTCATTTCCTTTATGGCCCTTCACTTCTTTATGGCCCTTCTTATTATAAGCCTCATGCTGTTAGTTGATGGCATATTTTATTCAAATAGTAAAAATTAATGGAAAGATGCCAAAAATGAATCTCCTCAGACTTATGACAAAACCGTTTTTCCTTCAGAGAGAGAATTGCATTCTTCAGTGGTATGGATCCCCACACAAGTCAGGGGTGGCGAGAATTCCAACCCAATCCAGTGCTGAATTAAAGAAGAATAGAGCCCTCCAAATGAATCCGAGCTGAGCAAGATTCTCTCAAAGGTCTTCTGACTCCCTGGACTGTGCCCAGACCAACCTCTAATGTGTTGTATCCTCAGAGCCCCAGCCAAATGTGTACCCCAGAATGAGGAATTTTAAATTGAGATTACCAGAGCTCCACAGGAAGAATGAGGTTACACTACATTGCTTAATTTGGCTGCTGTAAAGTTTCCTATTTATCTTTCAAGGTCTTGTTCAAATCCATGAAGACTTTCTTTATTATCTACCCCAGAGTGACATTTCCATCTTTTCAATTCCCAGTAGACTTAAAATGAATGGAATAATCAAAGGAATATTGCCACACCACATAGTTCTCCTTTTAGATTTTATTATCCAACTGTATTATAAATATACTTAGTGTCGAGGCTGTCTCATACTTCTACTTGTACAATTCAAAATGCCAAGTCTTGATTCATAATAGAGCTCAGTAATTATTTGGTTGATTCATTTCCTCTTTCTGTCCCTAGTTTTTGTTCTCAGTGGGTTGTTTTTCTGTGATTTTTACTATCCAGAAGAGTTAAAATTCAGCTATGATTTCTGATAATTGAGATTATTTTTATAACTTGATAATTATTATACTTCATAATTGATATGGTAGGTGTGGCACATAATTCCCCATTTACAGAACAAACAGCAGTGAAAAATAGTTGCTCTTATATTGATTTTTTCTTAATATTATTGATAATTGAATAATCTTTCTGTTATATTCTTTTTTTTTTTTTTTTTGCTTTTTGAATAATTTGTATTTTAATATTTTAGGATGGTGCCATTGGGCCAGCCTGGCATTCAGAGAATCTTTTTGTTTTTGTTTTTTCTTTATTTTAAAAGAAGCTTTTGATTACATAAATGTTACATAGAAAATATAGGGGATTATACTGATTTTAAAGAGGAAATTTGACAACTTCCAGTAGTTGACAGTTCTCATTATTCATTACAGGTTTACACAAGATATGGTGGAATATATTTGAAAAGTATTTAAACAAGAAGTGGCTTAGTGTTTGAGTTAATTTCCATGAACACTATGTTATTAGACTGTTGAACAGAAAAGGAAATTAGACTTGACAGAAGGGAGTTTCTAGGTTTATTTGACTGGGCAACAGTTTTGACAATTGGCACTAGATACTGGAACCATCCTTTGGCACCCAATGTAATCATTTTGAGGCCAAGAAATATTTTTACATTTTTCCTTATGTAGTTGCTTTTTTCTACTATTGGTAAATGAAGATGGTGCTAGACTTCACTTTTTTCCTCTAACCGTTCATCTCATAGCTTCCCTGGAACTGAGCTTTCCAGGGCCTTTGTAAAAATATACAGTTTTCCGCTTTTTGCTTTCTAAGAGAAATGCTATATGTTTGTTTTGTTTTGAAAGTGATTGCCTATATGCAGATGGCACTGAAATCTATATGCTATTGATTTAAAGATTCGTCGCTGCCCACTCAAACTGAAGCTAATTGGGGAAATTATTTCCAAATTCAGAGTTAAAACTTACCATATTAAACAATAAAGAAAATATCATCAAGGAGTTACTGCTTAAAAGCATTTTGATCATGATAACAATTTGGAAACCTTCTTTAAAACGAAGCCACCCATACAGCGAATGAACACAGAGAGCAGACAGGGGTGGGGGTGGGGGGCGGGGGGAGGGAGGCAAATAAGTAAATCAAGAAATCTTTATAAAAAACAACACAAAACCACCAAGCCACCATGCTAATAAGAGTAGATATGAGTAGATATGAGGTTTAATTTCCATCAAGAGTTAAGAGGCTTCTCTGTCCACAACTGATCCACAGGCATCATGGATAGCCCATGTAAGTAGCACAGAGAATATGAAATAGATCGTTTTGACCATGATCATGGCCAGATAGGACAGCAATAACAGCATCAAAGAAGAGTCGGCAGAATGCAGTTCTGATATTTCTGCCCTTGACAAACATGCTAATTTATTTTATTATTATTTTTACCAGCTTTATTGAAATATAATTCACATACTATACAACTTATCCACTTAAAGCATGCAACCCAATGGTTTATAGTATATCCATAGATCAATAAAAACCTCCACTGTAGTCAAATTTACAGTATTTTCATCCCTTAAAAAGAAATCTTTTAGCTAATACCCACCCCCATCAACACCATTCTCTGTCTTTGGCCCCCACCTCTGCCCTAAGCAACCATTGATCTACTTTATATGTCACTGAATTTCCCTATTCTGAACTTTCATACAAATGGAATATGAGGTCTCTTATGACTAGCTTATTTCATTTAACATATTGTCTATAAGTTTCATTCATGTTGTAGCATATATCAGTAATTTATTCTTCCTTATGGTGGAAAAATATTCCATTGTATGGCTATACCACATTTTGTTTATCCATTCATTTGTTGATGGACATGTGAGTTGTTTCCACCATTGGGCTCTTATGAAAAATGTTGCCATATATATTTGTGTATAAGTTTCTGTGTGGACATATGTTTTCATTTCTCTTGGGTGTATACCTAGAAATGGAATTGTTGTGTCATAGAAGAATTCTATGTTTAATCATTTGAGGAACTGCCAAACTGTTTTTCAAAGTGGCTGCATCATTTTACATTCCCCCCAGTAGTGTATGAGGATTCCAATTTCTTGCCAGCACTTTTCATGTGCTTATTGTCCATTTGCATATCCTCCTCATAGAAATGTCTATTCATATCCTTTGCTCATTTTTAAAATCAGTTTTTTTGGCTTTTTTATTATTGAGTTTTATGAATTCTTTATATATTCCTAATACAAATCCCTTATCAGATATATTATTTGCAAATATTTTCTCATAGTCTGTAGTTTGTGTCTTCACTTTTTGTGCTGCTTTGAATCTTTTATGGACCCCAGAAAATCATGGTCTTAAAGCGAACCTGTTCCTGTGCCTGTAAACCCATTGTAGATGGGACCTTTTGATTAGATCGCTTTTGCTGAAGGCCTTTGATTAGATTGTGGGACCTAAGGTGGCTTTTAATCCTCTTACTGGAGTCCTTTATAAATGGAGGACTGAAAAGCTGCAGACATACAGAAAAAGCAGCAGAGACAGAGAAACCCTGAGAGGCTGAGACAGAGGCCCCAGAGGCCAGAAGCTGGAATCAGTGGAGCATGGATGCATGGAAAAAGGCCCCAGAGACGCTGAAAGAGATGAGGCCCAGAGGAGAGAGGAGAGAGGAGCCATACACCTGATCACCCACAGCTGAACTTGAGGAAAAAAGTAAGCCTGGAGGAGAAGACAGAGACCCAGACCAGAGAGTCACTCTTGTGTCTTGCCATATGGCAGGAGTCTAGAATCACCAGCAGCTGACCTTCAGTAAGACAATATCTCTGATGATGTCTGATTTGGACATTTTCACAGCCTCAGAACTGTAAGCTTTTAACCTAATAATTCACATGGTAATGCCAACCCATTTCTGGTATATTGTTCCCGGGAGCTTTTAGCAAACTAAAACACTTTATGGCATCCGCTGAAGCACAAAAGTTTTAAATTTTAAAAAATTTATCTAATTTATCTTTTGTTACTTGTGCTTTTGGAATCATATCTAAGAATCCTTTGCCAAATCTGAGGTCATGAAGTTTTACCTCTATGTTTTTTTAGAAGATTTTTATAGTTTTTGTTCTTATGCTTAGGTCTTTATTCCATTTTGAGTTAATTTTTCTCACATGGTGTGAGTTACAGTTCCAATTTCCTTCTTTTGCATGTGGCTATCCAGTTGTCCCGGTAACATCTGTTGGAAATACTATGCTTTTCCCATTGAATGCTCATAGCCCACTTGTTGAAAATCAGTTGATCATAGGCTTGGGTTTATTTATCTGGACTATCAATTCTATTCCCTTTGACCTGTATGTTTCTAGTAACTTTTGAAATTGAAAAGTGAGAGTTCTCTTACTTTAGTCTTCATTTTCAGGATTGTTTTGGGGTCCCTTGCAACACCACAAGAATTTAAAAATAAGCCTGTCAATTTATTGGACAAAATTAGCTGGGATTCTGGTAGAGATTTCATTAAATCTGTAGTCAGCTTGGGACATATTGCAATATTAACAATGCTAAATCTTTTGACCCTGGAATATAAGATGTTTTTCTGTTTATTTAGATCTTTAATTTCACATCAACAATGTTTTGTTGTTTTCAGAGTATAAGTTTTCCACTTCTTTTGTTAAATTGATCCCTAAGTGATTTATTCTTTTGATGCTACTGTGAATGAAATTGTTTTCTTAATTTCATTTTCATGTTCATTGCAAGTGTACAGAAATGCAGTTGATTTCTGTATATTGATCTTGTTTCTTGCAACCTTGGTGAACTCATTTTTTCCAATAGTTTTTCAGTGGATTTCTTAGGATTTTTCTATATTCCTGATCATGCCATTTGAGAACAGAGATTATTTTTTATGTCTTCTTTCCCATTATGGGCAACTTTTGTTTCTTTTTCTTGCCTAATTGCCCTGACTAGAACTTCCAGTACAATATTAAATAGAAGTGCTGGAAACGGACATCTTTGTCTTGTCCCTGATCTTATGAGGGAAACATACTTACTCTTTTACCAGTAAGTATGATACTAACTTGGATTTTTCATATATACCCTTTATCTATTCCTAGTTTGATGAGTGTTTTTATCATGAAATGGTATTGGATTTGGTTAAATGCTTTTTCTGTGTCAATCAAGATGATCAAGTAATTTTTGTTTTTTAGTTCCACTGATATGATGTATACATTAATCGAGTTTTGGATCAACCTTGCATATCTTGGATAAATCCCATTTAGTCATGGTGTGCAATTCTTTTTATATTTTGCTGGATTTGGTGTGCTAGTACTTTGTTGCTCCTGCCTACCAACTTTATGCTGTTGTTGGCAATATATTACATACATTGTGTTTTTATGTGTTATAGATCCAACAATACAAAGTATACATACTGTTTTATAAAATTGTTTTTTTTGGAATGGCTTTTCATTTATTTAGATCTTATAAATACATTAATCAAAGCTTTTTTTAAAATATATTTTTTATTTGTTTTTAAAAGATACTTAGATTACAATGTTACATAAAAAAAACATAAGGAGTTCCCATATGCCCCACTCCCCACACCTCCCACTTTTCCCCACATTAACAACTTCTTTCTTTCATGTGGTACATTCATTGCAATTGATGAACGCATTTTGGAGCATTGCCACTAAGCATGGATTATAGTTTACATTGTAGTTTACACTCTCTCTCACTCAATTCTGTAGGTTATGGCAAGATACATAATGGCTTGTATCTGTCATTGCAATGTCACTCAGGTCAACCCCAAGTCCTGAAAATGTCCCCCTATTGCACCTCTTTTTCCCTCTCCTTGACTACAGCATCTGCAGTAGCCACTGTTACCACATTGACATAAGTTCTTCCATTGCTAGACTCACAATAAGTCTATAGTAGAATACCAGTAAGTCTACTCCAGGCCATATTTTATTCCCCAATCCTGAGGAGTCTGGGATGGTGATGCCCACTCTGCCTCTAACTGAGAGGGGCTTCGATCCCATATGGCTGATGGATGGGACTCTCTTGCTTGCAGTTGTAGACTCTCTCAGTTCCTTGGTGTGGTGATTGTCCATCCTAACCTACTTGTTAGTTTTCCTGGGTGAGTCCAGTGAACTGGGGAATAGGCATTGCAACTCCACTGAGGCTCAGGGCCCAGCTGGCACATGGACAGCACAGAGATTCAAGTCTCTTGGATGTACACCTACCAACTCCAGCACTAACTATAGGTTCAAATAAAAGGGACAGAAGAGGCATATGTAGAGAAGTCACATCTGAGTCCAACTCTGTCACGCTTGGGAGCACAAAGTCCAAAGTAGGGCCCACTGGCAAGGCACCAAACTCCAGAGCTATCTGCCATGACTGTAGGACCTTGGTGTCTCCAGAGCCCTCAGGAGCCCCACTACTTGGGGTAGTAGCTACCTTGGCTGTCTATGAGATCCTGCTGAGACATGCATAAGCATCACCTCTCTGAAGACCTCCCGACTCACTTTGAAGTCTCTTAGCCATATACAGTCATTTGTCTTTACCTTTTCACCCTTTTATTCAAGGTCTTTTTCCAGCTGTATCACCAGCCAGTGCTTGGTAGTAATCCCTCGGTGCCAGAGAGGCTCATCCCCGGGAGTCATGTCCCTTCCTGGGAGGAAGGTAATGCATTTATATGCTGAGTTCGGCTTAGAGAAAGGCCACATTTTAGCAACAAGGAGGCTCTCAGGAGGTAACTCTTAGGCGCTCTACATCACTAGGCTAAGTTGCAAATTCAAGAGCAAAAGGCTCATAAGCGTAGTCATCAATATCAAGGGCCCATCAATTGACCATCTTTCTTCACTAGTCATTGCCTCTGTACATGGGCGATTGTTGCTATTCCATTAGAGAATGTGGCAGAGCTCCCCAGGATGAGAATTCAATAATCTTTCGGTTGTTGTGTGATTCCCTATCCACTGAGGCAATGCCCCATGAACTACAATAACATTTATTTATTTATTTATTTTACCCATTTTAACTCCCCACCCCCCATTTGCTGTTTTGTGTCCATTTGCTGGGAATTCTCTGTATCTGTTTCCTGCCCTCTCTTCACCTCCTTCTTCTCCTGTCTTCACCAGGATTCGATCCTGGGGACATCCGATGTGGGATAGAGGTGTTCTGCCACCTGCACCTCCTCAGTTCCTGTTTCCTTTGGTGTGTCTTGTCTTGGCTCTCCCCTGTATCTCTCTCTTGTTATGTCCTCATCTTGCTGCGTGGCTCAGCGGGGCCTGGGGGCACACCCATGCGTAGGGCCTGGCCACACGCACACCTTCTATATTTTTCTTTTATTTTACCGGGAGGTTCCGGGGATGAGACCCAGGTCCCTCCATATGGGAGACAGACGCCCAACCATTTGAGCCACATCTGCCCCCCTACAATTGCTTTTTAAAATAATTTTTTTTATTACAGAAGTTGCAGGTTTACAGAAAAATCATGATGAAGACAGAATTCTCATATACTCCCCCTGTTATTAACACTTTGCATTAGTGTGGTAACTTTGATAGATTTGATGAAAGATATTATTATAATTATACTATTATCTATAATGCATAGTTTACATTAGGGTTCATTCACTCTGTTGTACAGTCGCATGTTTTTCCCTAAATTTTTTTCTAGAAACATATATAACCTAACATTTCCTCTTTTAACCATATTCAAATATACCATTCAGTGGTGTTAATTACATTCACAATGTTGTGCTACTATTGTCACCATCCATTATCCAAATTTTTCTATCACCCCAAACAGAAACTCTTTACCAATTTAGCATTAACTCCCCATTACCTTCCCCAACCCTGAGCCCTGGTAACCTGTTTAGAACTCTATGAGTATGTTTATTCTAATTATTTCATATCAGTGAAATAAAGGATGATACAATATTTATCCTTTTATATCTGGCTTATTTCACTCAACATATCTTCAAGGTTAGACCATGTTGTTGCATTCTGTTGTATGTATATGCAACATTTTGTAATACATTCCCCTTTGATGGACACTTGGGTTGCTTCCATATTTTGGCAATTGTGAACAATGCTGTGATGAACATCAGTGTGAAAATATCAATTCAAGTCCCTACTTTCATTCCTTTGGGTAGATACCTAAAAGTGAGATTCTCAAGACATATGGTAATTCTATATCTAACTTTATGAGGAACTGCCAAACTGTTTTTCAAAGTGGCTATACCATTTTACATTTCCACCAACAAAAAATGAGTGTTCCTGTTTCTCCACAGTCTGGTCAATACTTGCTATTTTCTGTTTTGTTTTGTTTTGTTTTGTTTTTTTTCTCATTCATAGGAGCCATTCTAGTGGGTATGAGATGGCATATTTTGTGATTTCAATTTACATTTCTCTAATGTTGAGCATCTTTTCATGTGCTTTTTGGACATTTGTATATCTTCTTTGGGCAAATGTATGTTCAAGTCTTTTATCCATATTTTAAATGGGTTGTCTTCTTATTACTGATTTGTAAGGTTTCTTTATTTATTCTGAATATTAAGCCCTTATCAGATATGTGGCTTCAAATATTTTCTCCCATTCTGTAGGTTGTATTTGTCTTTCATGATGAAGTCCTTTGATGCACAAAATTTTTAACTTTGATGAAGTCCCATTTATCTATTTTTCTTTTGTTTCTTCTGCATTTGGTATAAAGTCTAAGGAACCATTGTCTAACACAAGGTCCTGAAACTGCTTTCCTATGTTTTCTTCTAGGAGTTTTTTAGTTTTGGTTCTTATATTTAGATCTTTGATCCATTTTGAGTTAATTTTTGTATATGGTGTGAGAAGGGATCCATCTTCATTCTTTTGCATTTGGATATCCAGTTTTTTCAGCACCATTGTTGAAAAGACTATTCTTTCCCCATTGAGTGGACTTGGCATCCTTGTCAAAAATCAATTGGACGTACAGGTAATGGTTTATGTCTGAACTCTCAATTTGATTCCATTGGTCTATATGTCTGCTCTCATGTCAGTAATACCATGCTATTTTGATTACTGTAGCTTGTAATACATTTTAAAACCAGAAACTGCGAGTACCCCAAGTTTGTTCTTCCAGATGGTTGACTATTTGATACCCTTTATCCTTCCATATATGTTTGATGATTGCCTTTTCCAGTTCTGCAAAGAAGGCTATCTGAATTTTGACTAGAATTGTATAACCTCTTTGGATAGAATTGAAATTTTTGTAATATTTAGTCTTCCAATCCATGAACATGCAATATCCTTCCCTTTATTTAGGTCTTCTTTGGTTTCTTTTAACAATGTTACCTAGTTTTCCAGGTAAAAGTGGTAAATTTCCAGGTAAATTTTAGATTTACTCCTAGATATTTGATTCTTTTAGTTGCTATTGTAAATAGAATTTTTAAAAATTTCCTCTTCAGATTGTTCATTACTAGTGCATAGAATCACTATTGTTTTTTGTGCATTGATATTCTACCTAGCCACTTTGCTGAATTTGTTTATTGGCTTTAGTAGTTTTGTTGTGGGCTTCAGTACTTTCTATATATAGGATTCATGTCATCTTTAAATAGGAAACATTTTACTTTTTTAAAATTCTTGCTTAATTGCTCTGGCTATATGTCCAGCACAATGTTGAACAACAGTGGTGATAGTGGGCATCCTTGTTTTGTTCCTGATCTTAGAGGAAAAGCTTTCAGTCTTTCACTACTGAGAATAATTTCAACTGTGGGTTTTTCATATATGACCTTTGTCATGTTGAGAAAGTTTCCTTCTATTCCTAGTTTTCTAAGTGTTTTTATCAAGAAAGGATGCTGGATTTTGTCAAATGTCTTTTCTGTGTCAATTGAGATGATCATATGTTTCATTTCTCTTTGTTCTGTTAATGTGGTATATTAAACTGATTTTCTTATGTTGAACCATCCTCGCAGACCTGGGGTAAATCTCACTTGATCGTGGTGTATAATTATTTTAATGTGTATTTAGATTCAGTTTTATAAAATTCTGTTGAGGATTTTTGCATTTATATTCATAAGGGATATTGGTCTGTAATTTTCTTTTTCATGGTTTCTTTATCTTGCTTTAGTATTAGTACATGGCTGGCTTCATAGAACAAGTTAGGGAGTGTTCCCTCCTCTTCAATATTTTGGAAAAGTTTGAGCCGGATCAGTGTTAATTATTTTTGGAATCTTTGGTAAAATTCACCATTGAAACTATCTGGCACTTTTGGAGGGAGGTTTTTGATTATTGATTTAATATCTTTACTTGTTATTGGTCTTTGCTCTCTTTCTTCTTTAGTCAGTGTAGATAGTTTGTGTGTTTCTAGGAATTTGTTCAATTCATCTAGGATAACTAATTTGTTGGCATACAGTTGTTCATAATATCTTTTTATGTCTGTGGCTCCAGTACTATTGCTACCTTTTCATTTCTAGTTATTTTTGTCGCCTCTCTTTTTTCCTTTGTCAGTCTAGCTAAGTGTTTTTCGAGTTTATTGATCTTTTTAAAAAACCAACTTTTGATTTGGTTGACTATTATTTTAAAATTCTCTATTTCAATTATCTCTACTCTTATCGTTGTTATTTCCTCTCTTCTGCTCACTTTGGGCTCAGTTTGCTCTTCTTTTTCTAGATCCTCAAGTGTAAGTTTAGGGCTCTAATTTGAGGTTGTTCTTCTTTTTTAATATATGTATTTAGAGCTAGATTTCTCTCCCAGAACTGCCTTTGCTGCATATCATAAGTTTTGGTGTGTTGTGTTTTGATTTTCATTTGCTTTAAGATATTTTCTAATTTCCCTTTATGATTTCTACTTTGACACATTTAAAAAAAACTAATTACCTTTATTAAGTTACCACTTTAGTCCTTACATTGATTTGTTAAAAAAAAATTTTTTTTTGAAATACCAAAGTGAGTACACACAATAAATAGAAAATAGGGATGCATAGTGCTGGAGATGTATCAACCATCTTCATCTGTCAAGGACAATTTGACCCATAATTAGCATTGTTGAAAAAGCAGCCATTTTCAATAACAATAACAATAACAATAATTAGCATTATTAATAACAATAATAAATAGCATTTTCAATAACAAAATTCAATAAATAATTAGCATTTTCAATAACAATAACAATAACAATAATTAGCATTGTTGAAAAACCTGGGAGAGGGTCGCAAACTACTAGAAAGTAGACTAAAGCTCTCAACCACTCGCCAAAATACATTCACTGTGTATCTGGAAGCTAACTAGCACTGAATTCTGTACTACCACCCACAAGAATAATTAAACAGCAAGTATTTTTAGGTTTTAAAATATCTGATGATTACGCAAACATACTAAGCCACAAGGCAGGCCCTATAACAATAAGTTATACAGAATCTGAATTTAATAATTTAAATATGATATGGTTAATATAATACATACTGCATGAGTATCTAAACTAAGCTCTTTCAAGTAAAGTGATAATTAAAAGGTTTAAACTTAGTTTCAATTTCCATTCATAAGAGTGATGTCAGCCAGTATTCTAGCAACAGTAGTGACATCCTATTATAAATGCAGAATATTGATATACACATTACTTTGAATTATACTTGATTGAAGAAAATTCTATGTACATGTGGTTCTATATTTTATGTGCAAATTTTTAATGGTGCAGGTTTTAAATTACAGCTGGGTTTAACAAATACTTTCTAACTTCTAAAACTTAGTGATGAAAGCCTTTCATAAATGTGCGCAAATTTAGTTATAAGTAGGTAACACCAGTTCTTCTTGCCCCTCTACATGTGATGAATTTCATGTAGCATTACACGTGATGAACTTCATGTAGCATTAATTCCTGAGGTATATTTGTTTCTGGTCCATACAGCTTACATGCTCTTCTTTCAAAGGCAGCAACCATCTGTTTTACAACTTCATCAAAAAACAGTGTGGCAAGCTCAGAGTGTAGAAGTGAGTGAAATTTAAAAGAAATTGAAAGCCCATTGTATAATTTCCACATATTGCCAAATTTTTCAGTTCTCTGTCTGTTATTGATTTCTAGCTTCATTCTGTTGTGGTCAGAGAAGATACATTGTATCATTTCAGTATTCTTGAATTAACTCTAAATACTGAAATAGTCCCTGAGATGTGTGTTTCTTACATTTGTATACAGCCCTAGTGATGTGACAAAGATTTCTTTGAATTCCAGGAACTAATAAAAACAAACAAACCAATGCAAAAAACAGCTTTCACAGTCTTTGTAAATTGGCTCTATGTCGACTTGTGCTCTCCTTCAGGGTTTAGCCCTCCAATGAAGAAGATTCTTTTCTGAGTGCATCTTGTCCTGGATTAGTGCTTGCTTGTAGCCTTAGGAATTCTCCTTTTTACAGAAATTTAAATACCCCTTCTACTCCCTATGAAATAGACTTTCTCCCCCTCCCAGTTGCCCTATTGTATGACTTATAGCAGGTAATCTTTTGTCCCAGGCTTCTTTGACTTAATTGTTTTTTTTTTAATACTGCTTTAGCTGTCTGCAACCTGCTTCTGCCTGCAGGGCAAGTTCTGAGAGGTTGAGCCAGAGAGGAGTTTCCTCGTTCAGTTTACAGGATGCTCCTGATAGACAGGCACAGGCATATAGGCACCACAGTATGTGCATAGTGGTTACTCTGCTCCCTCTGGAACAGAGCAAGGGACCCAAAGTGGTAGCACAGGCTGGCTCCACACCACACTGGGGAGGATTTTTTTTTTTTTTTTGCACCTCCCAGTACACATCCAGCTCTTTTAATATAGAGATGCCACCACACATTGTGCTTCCAGTGCAGCGTTTACATTTATATGCCCCTCAAATATTATTACTCCAACTATAAATATTCAATTTCAGCAGCAAGTTGAGAGCCAGTGTCACCGCGCGGCCCCGTCGCTGTGTGGCCCCGTCACTGGTCCTGAGCCCCCTCTGCAGGCTGGACCTCTGTCTGAGAGCCCTCATGGGCCAGAAACCACTCCTTCACGCCTGGTCCTCTGGAGTAGCTGCCTGCCCCACTGCTGCTGACCATGCTGAGACACGGGTTGAGGATGGGCACCACAAGCTTGTCTTAACTTTTTTAAAAGCTCCATTTTCTTGAACTGGCATTTGCCCAGGTACTGCACCCAATTTAACTATTTTCCAGAGTTCTGGGGAAGATGGCTCTGTCAGTTTTTACTAGGGGTTCCAAGTTTCTGTGGGGCAACAGCGTGTACCCTGAAACATCATACACCACTGGCTTGGTTGACTGGAAATCAGTACTCGTTTTATGTATTATTCATTTGATATACATCTCAACCAACAATTTAAAAAGTTAT
Source organism: Tolypeutes matacus (assembly GCA_026826555.1). Lineage (NCBI taxonomy): Eukaryota > Metazoa > Chordata > Mammalia > Cingulata > Chlamyphoridae > Tolypeutes > Tolypeutes matacus. Next base: position 8,461,591 of record JAKSZT010054568.1, read on the forward strand.
TATTGGGTTGTTTGGTGGTCATGGGGAAGGTTTTTCATTACCTTTCAGTAATGGACACAGGACATGGTAAATATCATCAAAATTATTAAACTGTATCATCTAAATTGTAAAAAAAAAAAAAAAAAAAAAAGTTATTATTGTCTACTGTGTGGTAGGTCCCATGCAAAATGCTAGAAATACAAAGGTGAACAAGATAACTGTTCAAAGTTCCAAGGAGCTAAGAATTTAGTGGAGGAGATGCTATTTATGCAACTAATCATTATATAATTTTATTAGTATTACAACAGAAGTCTAACATGCTATGGTAACATAGATGAAAAAGCAGATAAAAGGGATGATTTACAGAAAACTATAGGCTTGTAGGAATGGAATGATGAAGGCATTTTTCAGGAATCAGCTTTTGAGCACCATTTCTTCCTTAATATCTTCCCTAAGCCTCCAGAGTAGTTTTGATATATCTCCATGGCAGCACTTATTATACTGAAATTAACTCTACTGTTTCTCCTTCTACACTGTAAGTTCATTGGAAACAAAGACCATGTCTTATTTTTGAATCCCTAGTACCTATAATGCAATGCATAATAGTTGCTCAATAAATGTCTTCTGAATGAATAACAATAACAATAACAACAACAAAACACATAGTATTTGGAAACTACCAAGTGGTTTTGTGTTGCTAGAATGTATCGGGCATACCAGAGAGCAACGAAGTGACTGGCTATAAGGCTGGAAAATAGTCTAAGACAAAGCTGTGAACAGCCAGATTAACTAGACTATATGATATACCAAATATTTTTAGTCATTCTTTTCTATGTATATTTCTTATCTCACCAGGTAGAATATGTTCTTTAGGAAGAGAGATTTTATCTTAATGCCACAGTATTTACTTCAGTGGCAGACACAGTTCTTTGTACATTATAGGGTGTGCATCACATCAAAAGAGTTTATTAAATCAAAGCATCAAATGAGAAAATTCATTTAAAAGTGCTTTTTAAAAGACTATACTATTATTCATTTGTCAAAGCTTTTTGACTGATAGCAAGCAGTGACTATACAATGCACTCAGAATGACATTGGAAGCATTCTTTTAATCCATTATTTTCCCTTGAACTGAACGTGTTTCCATTTGGAAAACATAGAACTATAAACAAACTTAAAATATTGAAATAATTACTTGTATGTGACTCATTTTGAACTCCCCACTTATTAAAAAAAAGTATCAAATCAGAAAACAAACTGACACTGACTCAAGTGTTTTATTTTTGTTTTTTAAAATAAAGTTTTCAGAATAGCCAGTCAAGATCTCACAAACTGCCTAGCTTACTATAGCTGCAATAATCCTGTAGTGAGAACTGATTTACATAGTAATGCACCATAAGTATTGTAAGATAGAAGTTGATGTAGTAAAATGATGGTAACTGTTTAACAGGCTTTCCGGGGGGGTGGGGGGGTGGGGAAGGCTTGATTTGTGCTCATTCCAGTCCTCTAAATACTCCCACCATGGCCCACATGAAGCAACTTGCATGAAGTTACTGAAAAGCAGGTTTAGGAAGAGATGTTGACAATCAGATCTTCTAAGCCTGAAAGCAGCCAGCTCCAGCACACCATTGGTTGATATTTATAACAACTATCATAATTTAAAAATAAAAGTAATGAACACCTGCAGTGTGCCCAGAACTCTTCTAAATGCATAACATGGTTTATGTCACTTAATTCACACAACAGCTTATGAAATATGTTTTACTTTATAATCCTCAATTACAGGAATATGTGGCTCAGAAAAGATAAGTATTTTGCTCAAATTACACAGCAAGAAGAATTGGACCATAGGTTCAAACCTAAGCAGTTTGGCTTCAGAGCCTACCCATCAACTATTATACTATATTGTTTTCAGGATCAAAATTAAAGTATGTTCACCACAATTTTCATGTTAAATGTATTTCATGTTAAATTCCTTCAACATTTGAAGTAAAAGGAAGTTATATGTATTTGCAATGTCCAGTTAAGTATTTACTGTGTATCCAAACCAAAATAATTAATTTTCTCAACAGAAAAATTGTGCAAAGTGAGAAAGCAAGCAAAAATATTATAAGCTTGTGTGATTAAAAAATGTCAGACACCTTGCCCTCTGAAAATTCTCGAAAAATTCCCAAGAAAAGTTAATTTAAAAGTGTTTGCAATTATTTTTTTCTAATTTATAGACTCTAGGGAAGTTTTAGGTTTACCAAAAAATTGAGCAGACAGTACAGAGTTCTCATATACCCCTTCTCCTCCCGTACATAGCTCCATCTATTATTAGCACCTTGCATTGATGTGGTACATTTATTACCATTGATGAAAATATATATATATACACAGTTAACTAAAGTCCATCATTTACATCAGGGTTCACTCTTTGTTTTGTACACTTCTATAGGTTTTTACAAATCCATATGTCATGTATCCATGATTACAGTATCTTAAAGAATAATTGCAGTGCTCAAAAAATCTTCTGTGCTCCACTTATTCATCCCTCCCTCACTTCTCTTTAAAAGAGGTGCTATTTTCAATTGCATGTATTCCAATACAATACAAACTCTTGCTTTTATTTCAGTGACAAAGAATCTTTTAATTGATGCTGAAATTTATTAGAACATCAAATGGATGTGGTAAGTAACTCAACATTCCCACCTGGTTTTCCAAAACTTAGTGCTCAGGAAAAAGGTAATTTATGACTAGCTAAGCACGCAGAAAATATAATAGTACATTAATGAGGTAAGATTTAGAAGTGAACAAGAATAGGGAGCAGATAAAACTTTAGGTGTCTAAAAATACAAGAAGACTGTAAACTTGGGAATCACTTCAGAAGACCTTAAGTGAAGTCTGCTTCTACACTTTAGGCAAATGAATCAGCATATGCCAAAGACTATGGAGCCTCATGTATTTAAGGAATGGTCAATTCAATGTGTAGGAAAGCAAGTGGTGCTGCACAAGGAAACATTGTAGCTTGAAAAACAGCATGGAGCTGGACTATGGGAAACATTGTGTGCCCCATTAAAGAGTTTGTATTTTATTCTGCAAGTATCAAAGAGCCTGTAGACCTTCTTAAATAAGGAAGTAACAATATAGTTTATAATTTAAGAAGAGAACTCTTGTAGTAGTGTGGGTATTAGACAGAAATGAGGAGAGTCCAGTAAAAAGAAGATGCTACAATATTAGCAACAAGTGACAAGAAGGACCTCAACTGAAGCTGAAGCATTAAGGATAAAGAAAATAAGAATACTTTCATGGTCATGTTTCAAGTGTAATCAACAAGACTTGATCAATGTCTACATGAGGATTGGATGTTGGGGAAAGACAGTGAAAAAGAGAGAACAGTTAACAACAACACTAAGGTTTCTAGGTTGGGTAGATAATGATGCCATCAATGAAAATGGAGAATAAAGTGATGGTTCACAGCTTAAACCTTTTGCACATACTCTTTAAGAGAGTTTTAGGTTTAGCTTATTTATTTACCATAATCATGATTTATTAAAAGATGCAAAAGAGAAAATAAATGTTGTGTTAATTATATGGATACCATGAAACTTAAATGATGTTAAAACAAGTAATACCTAAAGTCAAATTTTGGCCTTTATGGTGGTATATTTTCAAGCAAGACTTTACTTTCAAACCAAACCCCAAACCAAAAACTTTAAACACTCTCAAGATAACATTAAATCCATTTGATTGGTGAAGTATAGTATCAGTAATGTCAGTTCATTTATTCTCACTCACTGAGATACTAATATGGGGCACTGGGGATGCAAAAATGAATAAATCTTTGCCTTTGGTTAACACAATCTAATGGAGCAGACATGTAAACAACCAACCACAATAAGAGTAAGTGCTATAATACAGTTAAAAATAAAGCACTATAAGAACAGAGATGAAGATTTAAGAAATTCCACATGGGGATTAGATAAGAGAGGAAAGAAGTAGTGATTTCATAGTGGAGGTAATTTGGGGTAAGACCGTCAAGGCTGAATAGGATTTTGCCAGGTGGAGAAAGAGAAGGGCATTGAGTATATGCATGGGTTGGCAAGAAAATAGTAAGCTGTCTGGTGTAGGTAGTATGAAGAAAAATGAAAGAAAGAAAAAAAAAGATGAAGTTGGAAAAGTTAAGGTAAGACCTAGTTGTGAGGATTTGGTGTACCGTGCTAGGGATGTTGGACTTTAGGCATCTTCAGGTATTGAGTGAATTTCTTAAAACTCTAGTAGGAGCTTGTGCAGAGTTTATCTCATGAACTCATTTATTCTTTCATTCATCCAGGTCTGAACATGCTGAAAGGAATCAGAGAGGTGCTGCTTTTAAAGATCAGTTTACTGCTAATAAGGAGTAAGTTCTTTTATAGAAAGGGCAGGTAGAGTAATACAGAAGAATATGGCACTTGAAATTTGAACATCTCATTTATATTTTGAGTATTATGAGTTGAAGCCACAACTTTCTACCTTTCTCACTTTTAACTGGTCCATTTTAAACACAGTATTTAACATAAAGCAAGCAAGCAAGCAAGAAAGCAAACAAACAAACAAACAAAACCCTACATAAAACTTATAATTTCAAAAGGCATTGATTGAAATGGGTGTGGTCATTAGTGTAATATTTGAATAAATGTGAGGAAAGACTCCTTTTTCTGTCTTCATTGCTGTAAGTTTCTTCAGGGTAGAGAAAACAAACTTATACATTTCTGTATGTGTAAGAGTGTCTTGGACATAGTTCCAATTAAATTTAGTACTACAGGGGTTTATTTGAATTCTAGTCTTTAAACCATGACTAGTCATTTGTTTGTTTTTTTAACCAACAACAGGGCCCTAATGTAAACCATGGAGTATAATGAATAATACAATTATAATAATATTCTTTTATCAGTTATAAAAACGTCCCACACTAATGCAAGGTGTTATTCATAGGGGGATATATGGGAACTGGGAACTCTATTTTCTCTATGATTTTTCATTATAAGCTTATAACTTCTCAAAAAAAAAGTTGTGATGAAAATCTTAAAAACAATCTGGGAAGATTCAGTGTGTTCTTGGGAAAATTAGCAAAATGAAGTAAAAAAAAAATCAAACACCAAGTTAAAGATTAATCTAGAAATCACAAAACTATTGCATTTATTTTACATATGGAAAACTTACTCCCAGTATCATGCTAGTGCACTTAACTCTGCAAGTCAGTTCTTATGAGCTGATCACAAGCTCACTACACTCCATTAGAATAGAGTGTAGATTTGTGGACAATTTGGGAGAATAAGCATTGGAACATAAGATATATAGAAGTAGCATTTTGAGGTCTCACTGATGTACAATGGAAATCACTGCCACATTCTTATTTATAGTGTTTATGAAGTACTTTGCAGGGTTTTTACAAGTTTAAGCTAACAGTTCTCTTAAGTAATTTACAAGCTAAGTAATATGAAATGCCCAGAATTGGAAGCACGATATATGTAAATGTATTTACAAGATAGGAGGCTGATGAATATCTTATTACCTAAAGTAATATGCTAGTCATATATTGCCATATATACTCCTCTGGGACCAGAAATCAGGATTCCTGTTACATATTATTGTAGTTCTTATAAAATTTTATTACCAGGAACATAAAATATATCAATTTTAAAACAACCACCAAGGGGATTGAGGTTTTTGGTTACCAAGCAGTAATTACATGTCTGTTAATAAACATGTAGATAATAATAAACCTATTGAAAAAAATTCTTCGTTATGATTGAATTCACAAAAATCAGAACTGACTGGAAATCACAAAGAAATGATTCTCAAAGCAGATGAAAAGAGGAAGAAAATGTTCAAAAATGATTGTTATTAGGATAAGTCCGACTATATTATTATTTATGCTTCCAATAAATGGAAACATAAAACTTTTATATCTAAGTGAAGTAATTTTATCCACATTTTGGGGAAGAAAACCCTACAGCACATATGAAGGCTATTTTTTATAGACTTCAGCGGAGATTAATAACCACGCGGATAATAATTTTCACACATTTGTACCAACTTTTTCCTGAAATAGCTTAAGTACCAGTGCCTTCTTTCCCCCACATGCCCTTCTTAGTGGAGTAGAAACCTAATTTTAAGTGCCACTGGGATGATTCACTGAGTTTTCAAAAAGCTTTCAGGATACAGAAAGGTTTGGCCTGATGCGTACAGAACGATACGATTGTACTTGACAAGACGCTGTGGCGACTGTGGAGAACCCCTTCTGAGGAAAACAGAATTTTAAAAATGAAGCGATTTCCATTCACCCATTTTTTTTTTTTTTAAGAGAGATTCTGACTTTTCCCCTTATTTTTATTTTCTACCAGAGGAAGGGGAGAAAATATCTCGAAGAGATGTGGTAGCGGCATTACCGAGAGCCGCTGAAAATAGGCAAACGGCCCCCGCGCCGGGCGGCTTTGAGACGGAGAGCGGGGGCGGGGCCTGGCCGGGGCGGGGCCGGGGCGGGGCCGGGGCGGGGCGCGTTCCGAGGCTCAGGCCAACTCCAGGCTCAGGGGGGCGCGGCCGGGGCGTGGCCGGGGCGGGGCGAAGCCGGCCGAGAGGCTGCAGCCCGGCCGGGACCTGGGACAGATCCCCTCAGTGCGCGGTCATGGCGCTCCGGCCGCGCACGCCGCGGGAAGGCGCGCTGGGGCGACCCGCCGCCCCCTCACCGCCGGCTCAGGCCCCTGGCTCCCCGGCGCCCGCGAGCAAGCGGCTGCGCCTGGAGGAGCCCGGCGGGGTCTGGGCGGCGGGGCGGCGGCTGCCTGTGGTGGCGCGCTCGTCTGAGGTGGCAGGAGGCTGGCAGCTGCCGCCCACACCCTTCCAGGCGCTCCTTGAGCAAACGAGCTCGAGCTGTGAAAAAGCCGCAGACCCCAGTGTGGAGACACCGGGCGGTGGGAGGCAGATTTGTAGTCCGGGATGCCCCAACAGCGCGCTTGCCCCCGGCGGCCGCTGGCGGGCGGGCCCCTCACGGGCCTTCGAATGCAGCCCGAGGGCTTCCGAGCCGGCCTCGGGCCCGGGGCTGCCCGGCAGGGAGGACGCGCAGGCGGCCAAGGCCGCGCTCTCCCGGCCGCCGCCCGGCGCCGCCACGCTCCACGTGCGTGCCGGGGAAAACCAGGACGCGAAACGATGTTTAGTGCAAGGGAGCGAGGACAATCAGAAAGACAGTGGTCGTGTGAAACAGGCAGGAAATCCCCCTTTAGACACCACCTTTTACAAGGAAACCAAATCAACAGTGCATGAAATGAAGAACACATGTCAAGCTGACAGTGTTATGCCATCCAATAAAGAAGAAAGAAACATTTCAGCATTTACACTAAAAATATCAAAATCTGAAAATCAGCCCAGCTTGGAAATGGGCAAATCCAGCTATTTTAGACATAGCAGCACAATAAGTAGCCCTGATTTAAATAGCAAAATGTCCTCTGACTATTTAAAGGAAAAGGCAAAGAAAAAGAATGACAAAAATGAGGCATATGTTAGGGATTTCACAAACATTTACTGTTCCCAAAATAGACCTGATGTTAAGAAGCAAAAGTTACAGAATGATAAAAAAATGGTGGATGCAGAAAGTATATTTTCTGAAAGTTATGAAAGTAACGATCAGTTACTGACCAACCAAAATACTCGGAAAAGGAAAAAAGACTTGATCTGCTTCAACTGCTATAACCACACTAGTAAAAAGCGTGATGTAAGAGTCTCTGAAAAAAATTTCACTATAATACTAGAAAATGCAAATGTGGAAGAAGCAGAAACATGTCTGGACAGTTGCACACCTATGAGTTTGGAAAAACCTCAAAACTTAGACTGTAACATTAGACATCTTTTGAAAAGAAACCGTGCCAATTATTGGATTATGAATAATTACAAGACTAAATGTGAAAATCCAAAAAAAATTGGAGAAAAATTGAATTTCCTCCAATTATTAGAAATAGACCTTTTAAGCAAGGATAATTTTCTCAATACAAAAGCCATGACTACATGCGAAGAACTATCAAAACCTCTCATGATAGGAACACTGGGTACCCAAAAAGCATTGATAAAAATTGTCTGGCTAAATGGTAAGGAAGAAAATAATACACTACAGTTAAGCTATTATACTATGCAAAAAAACTTACATTTAAGCCTCATTTTTGAAAGTTTCATTACAGAAATGTTTTATTTCCTTGAAAATATTTCAGGAAATAAAAATTATAATAATATTTTAACTTGGTGTGAAAGTTTGATGAGCAAAAAGCAAATTGGGATTCAAAATCTCATAAGCAGGAATATGACTGTCAATAGAAAGAATGATATGTTTGGCATATATTTGCAAGCCATTGTTTCAGAACCTCTAAATATTATACAGAAAACCAGGCTAGCTTTTTTGATCCATGACTTTGACCCTTTGACAAGAACCAAAATTGATTCAAAATTAGAAGAATACATTATTTTCAAATGGATGTTTTATTTGAATTATCCAAAAAATATCATAGTGGATGCTGCTTATCTAGCAAGAATTTCAAATTTTTCAAGTATGTTAGAAGAAAATTTGAAACCTATGTTAAAGAAAAGAAAGCTATTTAAAACTGAACATGCTTTTGAAGAGTGTAAGAAAGAAACCATCAATTCATTCAGTATGACTTCTCAAAATATACATTTTCCAATTTTTGACACTTATGAAAAAATTCCTCTTTTAATGGACTTTGATGACACAGATGAAATTTTTTTGACAAAAGGATTTAGTTATAAGAATGAGAATTGTCCTGAACACATCACATATGTGGAAAATATGGCTCACTTTAGTCCTATTACTGTTAAAAAAAATGCTAAGTCTTATCCTCAGTTTATGCAGAACAACCAAAAATATATTAATGAAAAGTTTTATGAAGTAAATAAGTACAACCAAGATTTAGACACTGTAAAAATACAGGAGCATAATAAGATTAGTAGCACATGTGAAGATTTCTTCACTGCTAAGCAACAGGCCATACTGGCAAGCCATGACACAATATGTGGTGGACAAAGTGAAATCAAAGAAAAGAAACAGGACTTAATTTTGAAGAAGGAAATAAAAATCACAACACAAAGTTTAACAAATAGTTGCCAAGTTCATAGAGATATTAAGATAGAAAAGGAAGAGAAAGATAATTTTTCCTCAATGGATAGCATGTTTTCTGTTCAATCGGTTTCATTAACAAATAAGAAACTAAATATGGAAGATGCTATTCAGACAAACCAAGTGTATGTTAATCAAAATAATGTAGCCAACAGAAATGAATTGGAGAGTATTTTGCAAGAAAGGGAGTTAGCTAATTCAAAGCACTTTTATCCAAAGAATGACTCTACAGAATGTGTTAATCATCATTTTGAAACTGATTTGAGTACAGGGAACAATGAATGTTTTCAGGATTTAGCTACTGAGTGTTTACCAACAGAAGCTCTGACAATAGTAAAAGATTTTGAAATGAAGAATAAATTTGATTTGGTACTTGAAGAACTTCGAATGTTTCACGAAATTAGTGAGGACAAAGAAATTCTAAGCACTGTGGAAACAAACAATGGGCAAGAAAATTACTTTGGAGAAAGTAATATTGTTGAGCAGTTAAAAAAGGAGGTAAAAAAAGATTTGAAAATGGGTACAGTCAACAAAAAATGTGCATCTTCTTTGCTCTGTGATATTAGAGTAGGTCCTACTATGCATAAAAGACACCAAAGTTCCTTTAAGTGGAAGACAATACCCAATAATGCAGAACAGGAAGTGCCTCGTGAACACTGCTGTCCAAGGGCCTCAGAGGGGGAGTTACTCTGTTCTACCTCTGAGGAAGGTATGGCAGTCCTTTTAAAACTTTCTTTTGCAAGAGAGAAAAAAGTACTGTTTTTTTCTTTGTAGATGAAACGTAATTTTGACAAAAGAAGTTAAAATGTAAGACAAGATTTATTGATAAATGTCATTTTCACATAAAGGGTTGTTCAATTATTAAATATAATATGTAGAAGTCAAAGGCAACAAGCTACTAACTTTAAAAAAAAAAAAATTAATCACTCCCCTTGTTGTTTGCGCTTGCTGTCTGCTCTCTCTGTCCATTCACTGTGTGTTCATTCCGTGTCTGCTTCTCTTCTCAGCTACTAAATTTTTAAAAGGAGTTTTGAAGAATCTTGCTACCTTTTTCTAAATATTAGGAGTCAGGGGGAGCGGGTGTAGCTCAGTGGTTGAGTGCAAAAAAGTGAAAGAGTCGATTGAAGACAATATTTTTGAAAAAATAATTTGCTTATAGTATTAATGTTTTATATAGAAGCTACTTTTTACTATAATGTATTGATATTTATTTTCAGGTTGTGAAAAATCTCTACCTCAAAGACCTGTTTTATTTTCTGATGAACTTAAGGAAGAAAAATTTATTTATTTATTGAAGGAAGGTAAGATTTTTATTTTCTAGAATACTTTCCAAGATGATTGTTGCATTCTTGTATTTTGAGTATCAGGGCTGTTCAAACATTAAATGGTATATTGAAGTGCAAGCCAATAAATTATTAAATATTTTAAGGGGCTTTGAAAAGTCCTGCTACATTTCTCTAATTAGAAATCAATGGAAGGAAGTACTCTGAAAAACTGATTTACTTATAGTATTAACATTTTATATAAATGTTTCTTTTTGCTATAATATACCAATTTAAAATTTCAGATTGTGAGAAGTCTATATCTCAAAGATTTGCTTTATTTTCTGATGAATTTAAAGAAGAAAAGTTGAATTATTTACTTAAAGGAGGTAAGATTTTTAAGTTATTTTCTAGAATATCTTCTAAGATGATTATTGCCTTCTTGCATTTTTATCATGAGAAAAATATAGATACTTAGGCTGTTAAAAAATAAACACAAAGATTTAACACTTTTGTAAACACATTTTTATGCAAATTCCAATAATTGAAAATTGGTTAAAAATTAAAATGTCATTTAGAATATTACTAAGAAATGCATTCACCAAAACTGTGTTAAAATATTTGCAGTGATAATTTGCAATAACTATGTGATAGGATAGGATACATACATATATATATACACACACGTCTAGTACACACATCTAATCCTTCATTGGTAAAACAAAAAAAGGCATTTGTTTAAGTTGGATTTCCACTGATGAGATGTCATTCCCAATTATATATTTATTATCAATGTTTCTTTATCCTTTTAAACATTGTTTAAGGAAACAATGTTTCTTTATGGGACTCTTTTTTATGGACAATTTTATATATTTCATAGAATTTCAGTACCATTTAAGCATATTATCAAGATTTATGATACGGCATTTAAACATTTGACTACTATTTACAAAATAAAACTAAAGAAAACTTAAACAACTCTATCATTTGCCTAAGAGGTCCACAATATTAGAATAAAGTACAGTAAGCCCAACATCCATTCTAACTTGTATTATCTATGGGGGTGAGGTAGGAGTAGGATTGAAATAGGAAACCAGGTAAAGTTATAGTCTGACCAGAAATTTTTGGTATTAAATAACAAAGTTAACTTAGAAACAAAGTTATTCTAAGAAGAATAATGATGTTGGTGAAATATATTTACCAAAACATCTTCAGTCATGCATCATTTCTTGAAACATTTTTTCCTGGGCTTCTCATCAACAGTGGAATGCTATCCCTTTAATTCAGTCCCCTCAGAACTGTGACTCTTCCTCTTTTCTGAGCTAACAGTGAAATAATCTTAAAAATTAATTCATGCCCTTGGAAGGTCAAAAGCACACAGGTAGTCTCTTCTTCCTGAATACGGGAAATAATTGAGGAGCACTACTTCATGAGTCTAAAAGCAGGAGTGGCAGAAATTAGCTTGGAAAGGGTAGGGGTTGCTTCTTCCAGGACAAAAAAAGAAAGGGCAAAATTGGATTTAGGAACATACTTTGGTATTGAATGCAGGAAGATTAGGGAGCACCTACTCATGTTGTCATCATGATTGTATTTGTGGTAATGAAATAGGTACATGAGGGAGATGAAATTATGTGCACAAATTAGAAATGTCCCATTTGTTTGAAATACCTAAACCCATAATAACCTGGTTCTGCCTCCACAAGGCAAAGTGCCTCCTTGTCACGAAATATGAAAAGTAATGTGTGAGGTCAGCCAGAATTATTTAATACTATATAAGCATGGCTGTCTTAAATTCACTTTCAAAGTGAATAAATATGGAATGTCCTTTCTGAGTGTTGTGTAAATCCATAGAGTAAGGGGAAATACACTATGGGAGTATTCTATGGGAAATACTGGGAAGTGGGTTAATAATGGGTGCCTACTTTTACAGTGTGATTTTAAAGGCATAGGAAAGAGCCCAGCTTTTGGAAACATTTTTGATACCTAACCTCTTGTCATCATGACATCACCTCTCTTAATTAACTTAAAAGTTTTTACCATCCTTTCTGTCTCTGTCTTTTCTCTCTGTGGTGTGAAGAAGGCAAGTATTTAGGCAAGCGTTTTCTTATTCTGAGCGTGTGTTATATGCCAACCAGCCAGTCTGCCAGTTGCTTTATGTAGCATTTAGACCAGTGCTTCCCTAACTTTAATGCATATACTAATCAACTGAGATCTTGTTAAAAGATTTTGATTCAGTTGTAGGAAGAGATTTAAAATTCTACATTTCTAACAAATTCCCAGCAGATGTAGATGCTGCTAGTCTGGGGACTTTGAGTTGCAAAGACTTGGAAAATATTTGAGGTTGTATTATTTCTAAAAGACCACTAATAAATTTCCTAACATTTTTAAACATTGAGTTTTAAAATAAATAATTTCTGTGGTATGCTTGAATGATCAGAATTGTTAAATAATACAAAGAAAAATTAATCCAGTGTATAGTAATAATAAAAGGGATCATAATCTGTTTAATAAAAAGATAGGAAATCTAAGGAGATAAGGAAATACATCCTCACAACCATAACTTAGTGACTGTTTAATGATATATGGCTTGCAAAAGGCCTACTGATGATACAAATCGGTTCAGTGATGTCCCACTCATTGCAAAATTACCAAAAGTATCTATCATGTTAGAATATGATAAAGGAGAGAGATACTTAGTAAAAGGAATCAAGCAGACTGTTAATCATGGTTTTGTTCTGAGGTAGTAATCTTATAATACACGGCATAAACTGCTAAATTTTTCTAATTTATACCAGAATCTGGTATATCAGATATGATCCAACAATTCTGCTTTGTTTTGGACAAACTCTTCTTGTTTAAAAGTTTTTAAGACATTTTAGCAACAAAATATACTTTTTCTTTTACTTTTTATAATTAACTTTATAATTTCAATTTCAGTAAAATATCACAGACTGATTTATAGCTATTATTGTGTTCCCTCCATTTACATGTAATTTAAATTTTATAATATTAAATATTTATATAATTACACACCGAGATTCCGTTTGGTTTAACTGAATAGAAATAATGCTGTTTACCATTTGCCAGATTTAATTTTGTGTTGATTACACTGTTTTTAGTTAATGTGCTATTACATTAAAGACATACAAATTCATTAAAACCTGCTTTACATTTCTAGCTTTACATATGTACCCCAAAGTTTATTTTAAAAAAACACTGTGCAAGTTAGAAGTATTTTTGTATTTTGTTATCATTATTTCATTATCCTACCCATCTGGTTAACTGATTTATGAATACATGTATGTCCACGAAATATTTTGAAACTCTGAAAATGATGTCCAATAATATTAAATAAAAATGTCAAAATCAGAGCTCTCCATGATGTATACCAAATGAAATACATCTGAGTTCTATCATTGATAATAATGTCTATTAGAAGCCAAACATAACCATTAACAAGATAGCATAGTTGTTTAGTTTCAAATAGAAAAATGTTCTGTAAAGCCACTTCATCAGGTTGTCTTTAAAATCTAAATAGTTGTATTTTTGTTGTTAAGTAAGACTGCTTGACTGGAATACTGGGAAATATCGGGAAAGTTACTTTTCTGTGCTTATGTTTCCCCATTTTAAAGATGGGGACAAAAATAATGAAGTTAAAGCTCTCAGTTGTTCAGTAAATGTTGCCAGTATCATGATTCGAAGTTAATAACATTTTAAAGCCTAGAAACGTTTGATAATTTTTACTCCTTTATGTAATTTTATTATCTTTTTAGGTAGCAATTTTTCACATGGAATTTCAAGAGTACATCCTCTTAAGACATGCAGCCGACCAATCAGGATTGGTTTGTCAAGAAAAGCTAAGCTAAAACAACTTCATCCCTATCTGAAATAAATGTGTTACAAGAACTTAAATGAAGATATTGGACTTTTACATTTCAAAATGTTTTAGAACATCCAGAAATGTTTTCTTACTTTCTTTAGATAGATGTTTTTTTTTTTTTTTCCCCAGCTTGTATATTTTGGGTTTTCTTTATTATAAAGTATGAGAGTTTGTGTGTGTGTGTGTGTATGTGTGAATTATGTTATTATTTTAAAATGTTATATGATATTTCATTGAAGTTTTGATATTAAAGGCTTTTCATGATCTCATAAAACATATTGATTTATTATTTTTCATGATATATATATATATCATCTTTCTGTGGAGAATATTAATAGACTTTATAGGTTTCTCAATAGGGTCAGTGACCCATAAAAAAGAAAAAAGGTAATACATCATTGTTCTAATCCACTCCCCTCATTTTTCATATAAGAAAACAGAGGTGCAGGGAGCATAGGTAAATTTTCCAAGGTCACATAGCTAGTATTAGGATTGGGATAGAGCTTTTCTCCTTGAAGCCTTCTTTGCCACTTTGCTCTATATTCTTTTTCTAATCGTTATTTCCTCCTCTAGAGTCTATCTATCTTTGGCCACTGAGCAGAATTACGATCCCATAGCTAATACATACTATCATTTATCTACTCATAGAACAAAATATACTTTAATACCTTTTCTATATGCTAAATATTGTGTTAGAGCCAGTGGTAGACTAGTGAAGTCATGGATAATACCCTGCCTTTAGGGAGGTGATTCTCTATGCTTGAAGTTGGGAAAGAAATATATACCATTTAAAGGTAGCCACCAGTAGAATAAATATATATATTTCAAAACATTAGAGAAGTAACAACAAAATGATCTCCTTAGTAAAAAATAAAGAAAAAAGAAAGCATCAAGAAAACATATAAACCAGAAAGCATATCACTACAAAAGGAAGACTAAATGTATCAATTCACAAAATTAATTGATAATAATATCCTGTTTTTAAAAGTTAGGACTTGTCCAAGGTCATAAGGTCATTAAGAATATATAAGTTGAGGAGCAGATATGGCTCCAGCAGACTGCTTTCCTGAATTTAACTCACACGTAACTGTCTACCCAGCATTTCTACTGGGGTGTCTAATAGGTATCTCGAACTCAACATGCCCCAAACTGAGCTCCTGATATTTCTCCTAAACTGCTCCTCCAGTTTTTTCTATTTCATTGAATGACAACTTTATTCTTTAATCAGGTCAGAAACCTTGGAGTCATCCATAACCCTTCTCTTTCTCTCATAATCCACAGCTGGGCCATCAGCAAAACTTTAGCTTTTCTTGTCTGGATTATTGCAATGGAGTTATAACTATCAACACCTGTGTGCTGCCTCGGCATCCATCTTTCCTTGGCTGAGCCACTTGTCTCATGCTGACCTTTGGCCTGGTTTATAAGCGGCTTTCCTGCCCTGGGGTGAAACTCCCCTAGAGCCCAAACCCCTATCTGCAGCCATCACCCCAAACCCCCACGTGCAGCCATCACCCATACACCTTACCCAAAACCCATGGCTGGTCCCAAATGATAAGCTAACTATCCCACCACGCTTGGACCCCCTGCTGGCTGAAACACTCAAGCCCAGAGCTTTCTCATCCGCCCTCATGGTGCCCCTCTGTCTCTCAGGGATCTATAAGTAACAAAACTATCTTTTCTCATGCATTATGGCCTCCGTTTCCCAACGTGTTGCACCTGACCTCCACCCAGACCCAAATTTAAAACACAATTTTACTAATTTGGAACAAGAGTCCTAACTGGTCTCCCTGCTTCAATCATTGCTCCCTGTCAATCTAATCTGAGTGATACTTTAAAACTTTTAAAATATAAGTCATAGCATATCACAGCTCTGCTCAAATCCTTCCAATGCATCATAAAAGACAAACTCCTCACTTTGATGTATAAAGGGTATATAATGATGCCACGCTCTCTTATCTCCCTGAATTTCTCTCTACTACTCTCCCCCTTGTTCATTCCACTGAGACTACACTGGCCTAGATGTTTCTTGAACATGTTAGTCATGTCCCTGCCTCAGGGCCTTTGCACTTGCTTTCTTTGTCTATAATGCTTGTTCCAAGATATGTGGCTTACCTCACACCCGCTTCCTAAGAACTTTACTCAAATGTCAATGTGGATTTTTCTTCCCATTTATGTTTATATCCCCTTTACTACTTTTATTTTTCCTCCTTAATACTTCACTATTGATGTACTATATATTTTACTTACTTATCTGGTTTTTTGTCTATCTTCCCCACTAGATTTTAAACTCAATGAAGGCAAAAATCTTGCCTATTTTGCTTACCACTATATCCCCAATGCCTAGAACAGTGCTTGGCATAATAAGAGTAGGAATGTCTTAAATATAATATGTTGAATAAACTTTTCTTCTTGAGAGTTAAGGCTCCATGTCCTTCTAGAATTTAAAGGTCTCTTCTAACTTTGTTATTCTTCATTGTATTTTCTCCTTGAGTCAAAGAAGTAAAAACATTGCTTGGATCCAGATCAGTCACTATGTATATTTCTTCAGAAATTCAGTTGTCTTTTTTTTTTTTTTTTAAATGAAAAGAACATAAGATAAATAAGGTAAAATATAGCGTATATGATTTTAAATTTTGAAAACTAAGTTACCAAAATACTTCTCAAAATTCAATGTCCTCTTATTCCATTTAAGATCTTTGTAAGTGAAGTCAATACAACAAATTTAAAATTTCTAATTATTTCTTTTTTTGTGTGTTAGTAAAGAGCATTTACTAGAATTCTTCAAAATTTTCTATATTTTTTACTTTTTACTTTTATGTTTCCCCTTTAACCTTTTAAAACTTTATTTATTTTTATTTAGTAACTTTGAAAAGTCAATACATAGACATAGTACAAAATGCAAAAAATAAAAATATTAAAATACAAGTTAGTAAATATAAAGTCCCCCTCTCTTTTTTGTCACTCAATTATCCAGTTTCCCTTCCTGGGGGAAACAATCATTAACAATTCTTTGCCCTCAAATGTTTTCATGAAACAATAATAACTTATTATTAATAAGCATATAAGATATTTTGAGTTATTTGTTTTATACCTACACTTTATTGTTCAGTATACATGTTTGTCATTGGATTCGACACTTACTTTTTCCTTAGACTAATATGTTTCTCTAAATAAATTTGGTCTTTATGAGATGCTTAAGTAATCCAGTAATTTATGTATGTCAATACGTTAAAAATTGAGATTACCTGGCTAATTACCATTGCAGTGTGTCTCCTTTATCTCACTGCTCTGATTTCTACTCCCACCTTTCTTAAGCTTCCACCTACAAGAACAGGCATTCCTTCTCTTCCTTCCTGAGGGCCTTTCCTTCTCTTCACTCTGCCCTGTCTATTCTCACCAGAAAGAGAGCTCTTCAGAGTCATTGAGGACTTTGGCATTTTAGTTTGTGTTTTCTTTTATTACTTTGCATTTCTAGCTGTCTTCTATTCTTTTTTTTTTTTTGAATTTTAAAAATTGACTTTAGTTTTTCTTTTTGGTGTACAGTTCTCTGACCATACTATTTCTTTTACTTTCTGATCCTTAGATCTAAATATCCTCCAAAGTGTAGTCCATGGGCTTTTGCTCTTTTGCTTGAATTTTATTCCTAAGAAATTTCATTGCTTTTCATGGGTCATCTAACATACCACCTCTCCACGGTTTTGATACCAAATTATATTTAATCCTTAACTTTTTCAAATTCTAATTTCAATTGAGTAACAATAATAAAAACCCTAATACTCATTAAATGCTTACAATAGGTCAGGAGCTATTCTGAGCAATTTACATATATTAAATCATTTAATCCTTCAATTTCCTCACAAACAGATACTATTACTATCTCCATTTTATATTGCAAGTTTAAATAAGTTGTCTAAGATCACAAAGTAATAAGTGGCAGAGTCAGAATTCAAACCTGGGCAGTCTGGCCAGCGTCAAAACTTTTTACTATGTTATACTTCTCTTATTTCCATTTGTTCCTGGTCAATAACTTCAACTCAGTATATCAAAATCTCAAATCATCACTGAGCCCAGCTCTCCCACATCATCAAATCCTGTTGCTTCTCCCTCCTAAGGAGTTCTCTAACTTATCCATCCCTTCCCATTCTTTTTTTTTTTTTTAACAATTTATTGAAGTATATCATTCATACATGAACATACATAAACTGTAAGTGTTCAGTAAACATTGTGAACTTACAAAACAAACATGCATAACATCACACAGGGCTCCCACACATCACCGGCCCCCAAACACCCTGCATTGTTGTGAAACATTTGTTAAAACATCTTGAAAGATCATCGTCAAAGTATTACTACCAACTATAGTTCGTATTTTACTCCCCTATACATTTTTTTAAAGGATTTATTTATTTATTTACGTTTATCCACTTTTACCCTATTCCCCCCTGGTTTTTGCTGTTTCTGTGTCCATTCACTGGGCGACTCTGTGTCTGTTTCCTTCCCTCTCTTCTCATCCTTCTCCTCCTGTCTTCACTGGGATTAGATCCTCAGAACCTCTGACGTGGGAGAGAGGCATCCTACTGCCTGCGCCACCTTAGTTCCTGGTTTTTTGGTGCGTCTCGTCTTGGCTCTCCCTTGTGTCACTCTCCTGTTATGTCATCATCTTGCTGTGTGGCTCGCGGGGCCTGGCAGTGCACTTGCGCACAGGGCCTAGTGGCCCACGTGTCTTCTATATTTTTCTTTTTTAAAAATTTTTTTACCTGGAGGTCCTGGGGATTGAACCCAGGTCCCTCCATACGGGAGACGGACGCCCAACCATTTGAGCCACATCTGTCCCCTTATTATATCTCTTAAGGTTGACCAAAGATACCTAGAGTTACAGTCATTTCCCATACAGGATGGCCATATAATAAATCAGGCTCAGTTTATCACCAGCATTCTAAAAGCCAGACCTAGGGAGAAAAACTAGGTCTGGGGACACATGCATGGTTTCTAATATAGTGAATGTTTAGCCTACCCTGATTATCACAAGATCAGGTCAGCGAGAATATTCGCATCCTTCCCATTCTTTAGAGTCACTATAATGTGGCCTTACCTAATTTAACTTTCTAGATGTCTACCCCATAATTTCCCTACAATTATACTGCTATTAATACCTCCACTTTCTCCCAACATCTGTTTCTCCATTTTGCGTCTTTCCTTTTATCAGATACTCTTCTCTTGGACCTATGTAAATCTTATCTATCTTTAAATTCCTTCTACTTTGATAAGGCTTTCTTCAACTCATTGAATATTTTATGATTGCGATGTCCTTTGAATAATACTAGTACTTCTTTTTAAAATTCACTCCTCAAGCATTTATTATTACTGCCTTGTATCTTTTGTTTCTTTGCCTTTCTAAGCTTGTGCACAGGCACCATTTTAGAAACTTCTTTGTAGTCACTAAAGCACTTGCTCAATGCCTTGTATGCAAAAGCATTTATTGATTATATGCTGATATTCATTTCATGTTTTTTAGAACGAAAGCTCAAATCTCCTATTTTGATTGTTTAATGGGTTTTGCTTATTAGATTTTGTCAATAAAGTTGTATACTCTCTAAAAGCAAGGTCCATGGTGTATACACGCAAAACCCACACACTGCTTAGCAAACAGCTAGACGTTTTTGGGGTTCTGAAAAAATAGTTTATTATTATTAACATTCTTGTAGTCTTAGAAGTGCAATTACTAAAAGTATTTCTGATGCTTATGCAGCAAATCCCAAGACATTCATTGTAAGACTCCACAATAGTAACACACTAAACTATCCCCTATATTGGTTAGCATTTTTTATTTCCATTTTTGAGAATTTTTCAAGCCTAGCATAGACTTTTGCAGCATCACCTTAATGTTGTCTGCTGACCCTGACCCCAGCAGTTGGCCTCCCAGGGAGCCGCTGTCATGGGACTCTTCCCTGTCTTTTGGACCCTTTGTGCTGTGTGAGTAATAAAGTGGTGCATTTTGCCTCCTAAGTGCAGCTGTTGTTAGCAAAATAGAAGATAAAACCTCCTATGCAGCCATTATGTCAAGGCTTAAAATGCTTTGAAGTATCTCTGTTCACGGTAAGTTTTTGTCCATGTTCACAGTGTAGTTCCCCAAAGCTCAGAACCCTTAAAAGAAAAATCTAGGACAAAAACTTTCAGAAGTTGATATATTGACACAGCCACTATTTAAAATGAGCTATAATTACTTTTTCCCTAAAAAAAAAATGTAGTGATAGAAGGCTAAGACCTAAAACATTTGGGACTTTGCTTTAATTTGATACTTTTGTTACAACTGATGAAATAATATTAATCTTATTGCAATTATACTATTAAAATGTAGTCCATAGTTTATATTAGGGTTCATTGTGTTGTACAGTTCTATAGTCGTTAAAAGTTTTCATTCTGCTTACATACATACAACAAAAATTTCCCATTTTAACCTCTTTCAAATATACAATTCAGTGTTAGTTACATTCACAGTGTTGTGCTGCCGTCACCACCATCCATTACTGGAACTTTTCCATCACCCCAAACAGAGGCTACCAATTAAGCATTGATTCCCTATTCCTTACCCCCACCCCAACCTCTGGTAGCCTGAATTCTAGTTTCTCATTCTAATTATTTCATATCAGTGAAATATTTGTCGCTTTGTGTCTGGCTTATTTCACTCAACATGATATCTTCAAGTTTCACCCATGTAGTAGAATGAATCAGAACTTCATCCCTTTTTATAGCTGAATAATATTCCATTGTATTTATATACCATATTTTGTTTATCCATTCATTGGTTGATGGACACTTGGGTTGCTTCCAGTTTTGGCAATCATGAATAATAATAGCCCTAATGTTTTGATTGATTTCCATGGGATCAACATTTTAAATATTGTGAGGATTAGATATAATGCACATGAAATGTCTAGCAAGGTTCCTGGCATACTACAAGCACCTTTGCTGTGTGTGTGTGTACAGACAGACAGACAGACACACACACATACACACACACACATAATGGAGACTTCTCATCCATTATAGGTTATAAATAAAAAGATTACTAATTGGGTCTCCTGCTTCAAGAGATTCCACCCACCTACAATGCATGAGTTGAGGAATATGTACCTTTATGCTTAGAAATTTGTATTATGTTTTTTTGAATATATACTTTTCAGAACATTTACTTTTTTTTTTTAACTTTATTTTGTTAAACATAAGCAATTAAAAACTAAAAAGTAAACACAGATGAAAAAATATATACATCTCTCAATTAAATGTAATGGATACATGTAAATTTTTTGTTGTTGTTTTGTTTTTTGCTTGTTTTTTTTTTTTTGTGAATCAAACAATACATTACACAATATATTTGGTTCATAATAATGCATTCATACAATATTTTTCCTTTTGTGTCTGGCTTGCTTCACTCAACATAATGCCTCCAGGTTCATCC
Source organism: Tolypeutes matacus (assembly GCA_026826555.1). Taxonomy (NCBI): domain Eukaryota; kingdom Metazoa; phylum Chordata; class Mammalia; order Cingulata; family Chlamyphoridae; genus Tolypeutes; species Tolypeutes matacus. Next base: position 8,483,304 of record JAKSZT010054568.1, read on the forward strand.
ATGTTGCCATATGCTTTATGACTTCATTTCTTCTTACAGCTGCATAATATTCCATCGTGTGAATAGACCACAGTTTGTTTATCCATTCATCTGTTGATGGACACCTGGGTTGTTTCCAACTTTTGGCAATGGTGAATAATGTGGCTATGAACATCGGTGTGCAGATGTCTGTTCGTGTCACTGCTCTCGGTTCTTCTGGGTATATACCCAGTAGTGGTATTGCAGGGTCACATGGCAAGTCTATATTCAACTTCTTTAGGAACTGCCAAACAGTCCTCCGTAGTGGTTGTACCATCCTGCATTCCCACCAACAGTGAAGAAGTGTTCCTATCTCTCCACATCCTCTCCAACACTTGTAGTTCTCTGTCTTTTTAATAGTGGCCATTCTGATAGGTGTGAAATGATATCTCATTGTAGTTTTGATTTGCATTTCCCTAATCATGAGTGATGTTGAGCATTTCTTCATGTGTTTTTTTGCCATTTGTATTTCTTCTTAGGAGAAATGTCTATTCAAGTCTTTGGCCCATTTTTTAATTGGGTCATTTGTCTTTTAATTGTTGAGTTGTAACATCTCTTTATATATCCTGGATATTAAACCCTTATCAGATATGTGATTTCCAAATATTTTTTCCCATTGAGTTGGCTGCCTTTTCACCCTTCTGACAAATTCCTGTGAGGTGCAAAAGTGCTTAATTTTGAGGAGGTCCCATTTATCTAATTTTTCTTTTGTTGCACGTGCTTTGGGTGTGAGGTCCAAGAAACCACCACCTACTACAAGGTCTTGAAGATGTTTCCCTACATTTTCTTCTAGTAGTTTTATGGTCATGGCTTTTATATTTAGATCTTTGATCCATTTTGAGTTGATTCTTGTATAGGGGGTGAGATAGGGGTCCTCTTTCATTCTTTTGGTCATAGATATCCAGTTCTCCCAACACCATTTGTTGAAGAGACTGTTTTTTCCCATCAGCGTGGGCTTGGTAGGTTTGTCAAAAACCAGTTGACTGTATAGGTGAGGGTTTATTTCTGGGTTCTCAATTCTATTCCACTGATCGATGTGTCTATCTTTATGCCAGTACCATGCTGTTTTGACCACTGTAGCTTTGTAATATGTTTCAACATCAGGCAGTGAAATTCCTCCCACTTCGCTCTTCTTTTTTAGAATGCTTTTGGCTATTCGGGTGCACTTACCCTTCCAGATGAATTTGGTAATTGCCTTATCTAATTCTGTAAAGTAAACTGTTGGGATTTTGATTGGTATTGCATTGAATCTATAAATCAGTTTGGGCAAGATTGACATCTTCATGATATTTATTCTTCCAATCCATGAACACGGAATGTCTTTCCATTTGTTTAGGTCTTTTTAAATTTCTTTTAGCATTGTTTTGTAGTTTTCTGCATATAGGTCCTGTACTTCCTTGGTTAAATTAACTCTTAGGTATTTGAGTCTTTTTGTTGCTATTGAAAATGGAATTTTCCTCCTGATTTCCTCCTCAGATTGTTTAGTACTAGTGTACAAAAACATTACTGATTTTTGCGTGTTGATCTTATATCCTGCCACTTTGCTGAACTCATTTATTAGTTCAAGTAGCTTTGTTGTGGATACTTCCGGATTTTCTAAATACAGGATCATGTCATCCACAAACAGTGAGAGTTTTACTTCCTCTTTTCCTATTTGGACGCCTTTAATTTTTTTGTCTTGTCTAATTGCCCTAGCTAGAACTTCTTGTACAATATTGAATAGCAATGGTGACAGTGGGCATCCTTGTCTTGTTCCCAATCTTAGGGGGAAAGCTTTCAACCTTTCCCCATTGAGTATGATGTTGGCTGTGGGTTTTTCATATATGCCTTTTATCATATTGAGGAATTTTCCTTTTATTCCTATCTTTTGAAGTATTTTTATCAAAAAAGATGTTGGATTTTGTCGAATGCCTTTTCTGCATCTATTGAGATGATCATGTGGTTTTTTTCCTTCAATTTGTTAATGTGGCGTATTACATTGATTGATTTTCTTATGTTGAACCAGCCTTGCATACGAGGAATAAATCCCACTTGGTCGTGATGTATAAGTCTTTTGATATGCTGTTGGATTCGATTTGCAAGTATTTTGTTGAGAATTTTTGCATCTATGTTCATGAGAGAGATTGGTCTGTAATTTTCTTTTCTTGTGGAATCTTTATCTGGCTTTGGTATTAGGGTGATGTTGGCTTCATAAAATGTGTTGGGTAATTTTCCCTCCTCTTCGATTTTTTGGAAGAGTTTAAACAGGATTGGTGTTAATTCTTTTAGAAATGCTTGGTAGAACTCACCTGTGAAGCCATCTGGTCCTGGACTTTTCTTTGCTGGGAGATTTTTGATGACGGATTCAATCTCCTTAATTGTGATTGGTTTGTTAAGTTCTTGTGTTTCTTGTTGTGTCAGTGTAGGTTGGCTATGAGTTTCTAGAAATTTGTCCATTTCATCCAGGTTGTCTAGTTTGTTGGCATATAGTTTCTCATAATATACTCTTATGATTCTTTATATTTCTGTGAGGTCATTTGTAATTTCCCCCCTTTCATTTCTGATTGTATTTATTTGCATCTTCTCTCTTTTTTTCTTTGTTAGTCTAGCGAGGGGTTTGTCAATTTTATTGATCTTCTCAAAGAACCAGCTTTTGGTTTTGTTGATTTTCTCTATTGCTTTTTTGTACTCATTTTCATTTATTTCCGCTCTCATCTTTATTATTTCTTTCCTTCTTTTTGCTTTGGGATTGGTTTGCTGTTCTTTTTCTAGTTTCTCAAGTTGTTCAGTTAAATCTTTGAGTTTAGCTCTTTCTTGTTTCTTAATATAGGCATTTAGGGCTATAAATTTCCTTCTCAAGACTGCCTTCGCTGTATCCCATAAGTTTTGATATGTTGTGTTCTCATTTTCATTTGTCTCAATATATTTACTGATTTCACTTGCAATTTCTTCTTTGACCCACTGAATATTTAGGAGTGTGTTGTTCAGCCTCCACACATTTGCAAATTTCCTTTTTTCCTGTCTGTTATTGATTTCTAGTTTCATTCCATTATGATCTGAGAAGGTGCTTTGTATAATTTCAATCTTTTTATATTTATTGAGAGCTGTATTGTGACCTAACATGTGGTCTATCCTGGAGAAAGATCCATGGGCACTTGAGAAGAATGTAGAACCCGCTGAGTTTGGATGCAGTGTTCTGTATATGTCTGTTAGGTCTAACTTGTTTATCATATTGTTCAAGTTCTCTGTTTCCTTGTTGATCTTCTGTCTAGTTGTTCTATCTAATGATGTGAGACGGGTGTTGAAGTCTCCGACGATTATTGTAGAAATTTCTATTTCTCCCTTCAGTTTTGCCAGAGTTTGTCTCATATATTTTGGCGCACACTGGTTAGGTGCATAGATATTTATGACTGTTATATCTTCCTGGAGAACCGTCCCTTTTATTAATATATAATGGCCTTCCGCATCTATTATCACTTTTTTGCATTTGAAGTCTGTTTTGTCTGATATTAGTATAGCTACCCCTGCTCTTTTCTGTTTACTATTCGCGTGGAGTATCTTTTTCCAACCTTTTACTTTCAGCCGGCTTGTATCCTTGTGTCTGAGGTGAGTTTCTTGTAAGCAGCATATGGATGGCTCATGTTTTTTTTATCCATTCTGTCAGCCTGGATCTTTTGATTGGGGAATTTAATCCATTCACATTCAATGATATTACTGAAAATGCACTATTTATTTCCTCCATTTTATTCTTTGGTTTTCATATGTCATCTTATTTTTGTCTCTCTTTTTACTCTTTTGGTTATCCTTTCTGCTTTTCTTTCTTCTATACTCTCCTCCAAGCCTCTCTCTCCTGTCTTTTTCTTTCAGGTTCTAAGGCTTCCTTTAATATTTCCTGCAACGGTGGATTCTTTTTTGCAAACTCTCTTAGTTTCTGTTTGTTTGTGAATACTTTATATTCACCTTCATATTTGAAGGACAGTTTTGCTGGATAAAGAATTCTCGGCTGGCAGTTTTTCTCTTTCACTTTCCTAATTGTATCATACCACTGTCTTCTCGCCTCCATGGTTTCTGAAGAGAAATCTGCACAAAGTCTTACTGGACGCCCTTTGTACGTGATTGTTTGCTTCTCTCTTGCTGCTCTGAGAATTTTCTCTTTATCTTTTACATTTGACATTCTGAATAATATGTGTCTTGGCGTAGGTCTATTTCGATTTATTCTTATTGGGATACGGTGTGCTTCTTGGACATGTAATTTCATTTCTTTTGTGAGAGTTGGGAAATGTTCAGCTATTATTCCCTCAAATACTCTTTCTGCCCCTTTTCCTTTCTCTTCTCCTTCTTGAACTCCCATGACATGTATGTTCTTGCGTTTTGTGTTGTCATTCAACTCTCTGAGCCCCTGCTCAATTTTTTCCATTCTTTTCTCTCTCTGTTCTTTTCTCTCTTCAATTTTAGCTGCTCTGTCTTCAGTATCACTTATACTTTCTTCTATCATTTCGAGTCTGCTGTTGTATGCTTCAAATGTATTTTTAACTTCACCTATTGTGTCTTTCATTCCCATGAACTCCGTTACTTTTCTGCTCATGATTTCAAATTCTTCTTTACGTTCGTGCAATGCCTTCTTGATGTCATTGATCTCTTTAACTATATTCTCTTTCATCTCATTAATTTGATTTTGGAAATGTGTGCTCATCTCACTGATTAGTTCTCTCAAATTCTGCATCTCTTCTGGGACTTTGCTGTATTCCTTTTCTTGGGCCATGTCTTCTATTTTCTTAGTATGGCCCGTAAGTTTTTGCTGGTGCTTAGGCATCTGGTTAGTTTGTATTTTACTTAGATGCTCTATCTCTTTCTCTTTTATGGGGTTTTAGTGGCAGGAGGCTGTGAGTTACCACCGCTCTTTGATTTTTGGCTCAACCTTGATTGTTAGGATTGTTCTGCTGGTTGCTCAAAACTGGGCACTGGACCCAGTAATTGGTTGTAGAGTCGTTTCCTAGGGCCTTGGGCAGGGAGGCTATAGAGGCCAGGAAAAGCCTCTCTTACTTATTAATTTTCTTATGTGCACTTCCTTGGTCTGCCAGGAGATGGCGCTTGTTGGCAGCTCTCAATTCAATGCCTGGTCAGAGCGTATTTGTTGTGACACAGGCCAGATCAATGTGATAGAGCTTCCTGTCTGGGGGCTAAGAGCTCTGTGATTCAAACTTTCTGAGACAGTTCTCCAGACTTCTCTCGTAGCGCCCCCCTTTTCCCAGCTAGGAAATATTCCCACTCCCTTCTGAATCCTCAACAATCAGTCCTTGTTAGTAGAGGAGGAGATTGGGAGGTTTGTATATCTTTAGCCCCTTGCAGGCTCCAAGGCAGACAATGGCGCAGCCTCACCCAGCCTGGAAGGGCTCTTGGGACAGGACAGACCAAACCTGGGAGTCCAAAGCAGGGTCAGCCCCAGGCTCTCTCCCCTCTCCCGTGGTGTCCTCAACAATTAGTCCAGGCTAGAAGAGAGGGAGGTTGCGAGGTTCGGATTTCTCCAGTCCTTCCTAGGCTCCCAGGGCAAACCGCCGTGTGGAAGGGTCCGTGGAGCTCTGCAGCCCAAATTTCAGGTCAGAACCTGAGTCAGCCTAAGGCTGTGTCCCTCTCTCTCCCCTTTCCGGGAGTGACAGATCCCTGAAGCCCCCTTTGTCTGTGGTCGCAGGCCCAGGGGCCCGAGAATTCTGAAGAGTTGGGGGAGGGTGCCAGCAGCAGCAGAAGCTGCTACTTGCAACTCACGGTTCTGTAGTAGCGATTTCCCTCTTCTGTCCCTCTCTCCTCTGGGTGGTGTGCAGCCTTCACCTGGTGACCTAAACCCTAGAAGATCTTTTTCGGGGCTGTTTCAGCTTGTCCTCTAGCTATTTTTCTGGAGAAGAGATTCCCGTGTCTTACTAGTTCGCCATCTTCCCGGAAGTCTCACATTTACTTTTTAAGGTATATTATTGGGGAAGTCATGGACACACTTAGCTGCCTCTCCCCGTCCTCACCTACCTGCCTCCTTTTCTATTGCTTGCAGATGTTTCTATATGTTTCTATTCTGCAGCCCCAGGTGAGGTCTGAAGGATCAGCTGACCCTACCTTAAACCCTCTCACTCCTGCTGCTTCTTACTGGTAGGTTCTCCCCGTGGGTTAGAGGACCACCACCCCGTTGGGCAGCACGGATTGGTCTCTCCTTTCCGTCACAGGGGGTGTGTGCAGAGCAGCCATTTGCTGTCGCTGACCCCAGCAGGTGGCCTCCCAGGGAGACCGGCTGTGAGGGGACTCTTTTGGACCCTTTGTGCTGTGTGGGCAATAAAGAGGCCATTTGCAGAAAGTTTCTGGTGTGCCCGAGCCTGGGTGGCCACGAGTAGCACACAGCCACTCACTCCACAACATTGTCAGTGGAGCAGGTGGTCAGTGTCTAGGTTCTGGGCTTCAATGTGAGAGAGAATTCAAGGACGAGCCACAAATTAACTAAGCAAGCAGAGTTTATCGAGGGGTAAAGCAAGGGAGCAAAAGTACACCTCCTCTGACACGGGGGCGGGCATCCTCAAGGGAGAGCAATGCAGAGTTCTGCCCTGGGGCCTGTGTTTTATGGAGGTGCAGGACTCCAGGGTACAGGACTGGCCTCTGGTCAGTCCACTAGATGTGAGGTGGCCTGAAAGCAGGTGGGGGGGGGGAGGAGCTCCTCCTGCCCCTTCCCTCTTTCCCGCCCTGGAGTGATGATGCTGGCTGCCTTCGGGTATGTGCTGTGAGCCCCTTCCTAACCTGCCTCAGTTTCTGCTTGTGTGGCTTTTATTAGGTTTTCTGCCCCTTCTTCCTTAGGTCCCTATTCTATCCTGCCTCAACATGCTTGAGGCAAGTTTTTAAAAAAACGTGTAATATATTGTACTAGGTACCATGGAAGTCCTTTTACTATTAAAAAATTGTTTAAATGGATATGGCAGTTTGAACTTCACTGTATTAAAAAAATTTGTTTTCTCGGTTTTCCTTTTTTAGCACTGAAGTGGCATCATAATAACTCCATCACAACAGAAGGGAAAAAGGCTCTCATTTCTGCAACTCTTTCTCCTTTTTCAACCCACAAAGTGATTTTATGGTAGGATTCTGAGCTTTGGCTAACACATTCCAATGTGTCTTTAAAAACTGCTTCTGAGTTTGTTAAAAACTTGGATGTGAAGTTCCTTTGCTCAATAGTTTTTCTTACAAAGACAATACACCTAGAAGAAAATTTTAACATTAAGATAAAATTGTGAATGCAACAGTTTATACTTGAAATTAAATTAAATTTACAAAATACTTAGTGTTCTTTAGGCTTGGAAAGATGCTGTAAGTTTGAAAGAAAGTAAGAAATATTGTTAGATTCAAATGAATGAAACACATCATTTAGTTGAATAAATATCCCTTGAGAATTTGATATGTGCAAGGCACTTTGGTAAGCACTGTGGGAGTTACAAAGATAGACAAGATAAATATTTTAAATCTAATTAGAATGGAAAAAGCTTTCACAAATAACACAGGAAAGTAAATAAAGTGAATGCTATGGAGGTGACAATATTGATAGATTAATTCTTACTGGGAAGAGGGAAGAGGTTTTATATGAAACTAAATCTTAAAAGATTTTGAAAATTACAGATCAGAGTAGGGTGCCAGAAATTCTATTCAGAATAACATGAAGATGAAAAATTTAGTTTAGCTATAGATTTCTAGATTGGTTAGTCGTATATTTTTCATTTATTACATTTTTTTTTCTTTTACAAAATTGTGGGGGATTATAGATTAAAATAAAATAAATTGGAGTTAAATCTGTTTTGGGAGTGAAAAATTATTCCCTAGTTTTAAGAACTTGATTTGTGTTCATAAGAGCAATAAATCAGAAAATTACAAGAGGCTTCCTGGCATAGGAAGCAAATATATTGAAATTCCAGAATCTGGAACAAATTAATTCTTAGTAATCCACATATTATAGTCCCAATAAAGAATAATGAATTCTTTCATTTTTTAGTGATTCATATGTCTTTGGAGAAATTCTCTTTCTTTAAGCCGTCTATACTGACATATAGAAGACTAATTCAAAGGTAGAACATACTACTCAAGGTTTCTCCCTCCCTCCCGCTCATGCTCCCTCCCTCCCTCCCTTCCTTCCTCCCTCCTTCCCTCCCTCTCTCCATTCCCTTCCCTTCCCTCCCTCCCTCCCTTCCTTCCTCTTTCCTTCCCTCCCTCTCTCCCCTCCCTCCCTCCCTCCCTTCTTTCCTTCCTTTCTTCCTTCCTCTCTCCCTTCCTCCCTCCCTCCCTCCTCCCTCCCTCCCTTCCTTCCTTCCTTCTTTCCTTCCTTCCTTCCTTCTTTCCTTCCTTCCTTCCTTCTTTCCTTCCCTCTCTCTCTTTCTTTATTTCACCCTCTTTATCACTTTAAATATATATGCATATATTTTATTCTCTAATTTATTTATGCTGAAACCTAGTTTGACAAATTGGTAGAAAAACTTAAATACTTATTGCTTAGAACATATAATTTAATAAACAGAAGCATAAGCTTCTAAGCTTGTTTTATACACTGGACAATATTAGAATAATATGGTTGGATTTGGCAATGTTCATAAGTAAGTTAATATGTAATAAAGGATTTTATCTAATAGTAGTTAATCCCTAAAAATGAGTAAATAATGAGTTGATTTTACCTCATCTCATTCCTCATTGCAGACCATATGAGGTGAAATGTATTTAGTGATGGGAGTGAAACAAATATTTTTAAAGGATGGTTTGATAGATATATTCAATACTATTTAAGTCTGTGAATTTTATAACATTGCAGGGCCTTTGGCCATGAAGGACTCTTCAGTTTTAGAAATTATAGAATTTGACAACATATGCCTGTCTCATATTCCTCTTCTGAAGCAAGCTGGAGAAATAAAAATCTTTTTCCCAATGAGGATGTGCTAATTTTCAGCTTCATGATGTGAGTCTATGTTGAATGTTCTGTTTGGCCTAATATTTAGTTCTTTAAACATTTCCCTCTGACTTGAGTACTATGGAAAAAATGTGGGCTAGAACCTCTTTCTCTGACATATGGAGACATATTCAGCAGATTGAGTTGTAGTTTTGTGGTAGAAAAAGGGAGTCAAGAGAAGGAAATAAATGCATGCTATGACTTTTAGTTACATTATACCCTGAATTTCCAAAAAAGAGTGTGAGACAAATAAACAGAAAGCAGAAGCAGCATACTATACCAGAAAAAGCATGGGTTTTTGGAGTTAGAGAGATCTGGCTCCAACTCATAATAACTTCTTAAACTTTCTGCTCCTCCATCTGCAAACTGTTGAGAGTCATATCTGTCCTTTAGGGCTGTTATCAACAAATAGATAAAGTTTTAAGTCCAGAGTGCTTGGTACATGGCAGGCATTTGATAATGATAACAACAGCATTTAATTTAACACTGTTATGAAGCAGTTTGTTCAAGTGCTTGTTATTATTAATTAGTATAAGAACTAACAGAATTCGTTTATTCAACAAATATTTTTTACTACTGACTATGTATCAGGCACTGTTCTAGGCACTTGAGATACATCAGTACAAAATAGACAAAATTTCCTGCTCTTGTGGAGCCTATATGCTACAAGGGTGTAGACAGGCAATAAAAAATAAGCATAAAAAATAAGTAAATCATGCAATATGACAGCAGGTGACAAGTAAAAGTAGAATGGGGCAAAATGAAGAGGTGGTAATATGTAAGGGGGGTTGCAATGTGAACAGACCTCTCTGAAAACTTAAGATTAAAGCAAAGACTTGATGGATGTGAGAGAGTAATATCTGAGTTATGATTTAAAAGAATCACTGTGGTTGGTTGTTGGGAAATAGATGGTAGGAGGGAAAAATAAGATAAATACCTGTTAGGAGGTAAAATAGACCAGAACTCTGGACTAAGGTTGCAGAAGTGAAGTTAGTGAGAATTGGTTTTATTATGGATACATTTTGAAGGTAGAATCAAAAGGATTTTATGAAATTGCATGTGCAGTGTGATAATAATAAGGAGTCAAAGATAACTCCAAGATTTTTGGCCTGTGCAACTTAACGGTTACTGTTGCTATCAAATTGAAGGTAGGCTGAAGGAGAGGAAGGTTTGGGAGGCTGGTATCAGGAGTCTGGTTATGGGCATGTTGAGTTTTGGATGTCTGGGGGATATCAAGTAGAGGTGGTGAGGATGCAATTGCATGGACCAGTCTGGAGGTCTGGAGAGATCTGTATTAGAGATGCAAATCTGGTATTAAAGCTGTGGGAATGGATGTGATCACCAAGGAAGTGAATGCAGGTGGAAAAGAAAAGACCAAGGAGTGAGCACAGGGATGCTCGATTATTAAAAGGTCAGTGAAAAGAGGAGAAATTGCAAAGAGAGGAGGAGAAATGAGTGGGGCAGTAGAAAAACCGAGAGAGGGCGGTGTCCCAAAAGCCAAGTGAAGAGAGTGTATCACTCCCTTCTAAATGCAAATTGACCACTGAATTTAGCAATGTGGAGGTCACTGAAGACCTTGAGCAGAGCAGTTTCAGTGGAGTGATGGGGCAAAGCTTGCTTAGTGTGAGTAAGAGAAAGGGAGGAGAAAGATTGGAGATGGAAGGTACCAACAACTTTTAAAGGGGTTTTGCTGCAAAGGGGAGCAGAGAAATGGTGTGTGCGTGCGGCCCGGGGGCGGGGAGGAGATGGTGGAGGAAGGTGGGAAAGAGAAGGATTTCTCTTTAAATATGGGAAACAGAATAGCATGTTTGTATGCTGATGGGAAAGTTAGTAGGGAGTAAAAAATTGATGTGGGAGAGAGGGGATAGAATTGCTAGAGTGTTGTTCTTGAGTAGGCAGAAGGGATGGTACCTAGTGAACATGTGGAAGAATTGGCCTTAACTAGGGGCTGGAAAGTTTATTATCTCTGGTAACAGGTGAGAGCCAAGGGGGTATCGATATGATTATGTTCTCTTCTGATTATTTCAAATTTCTTGGTAATGTAGAAAGCCGTTGTCTGCTGAAATTGATATTTAGGAAGGACATGTTGGTAGGGTTTACAAAGAGAGAAGAGAGTATGAAATACTTGTGAGGAGGATGGAAGACTACACGCACACAGGATTTATAGTATATTTGCCTGGCAATAATGACGTCACCTTTGAGGTTCACTGTCTTGGGTTTTAAAGTTGAGCGCAGCCAAGTATGGCTTTGCATTTTTCTCTAGTCATGTTCAGCTTCATGTGTTCAGGCTAAGAGCAAACAGAGGATCAGTTGTAACTAGGGTTATGATTTTGCTAAGTTCAAGTGAGAGAGGGGCAATGAAATCAAAGATACATGCAGGGGAGCGAATAATTACGTAATTTAAGTTGGGTGAACAATAGTGCAAGGTCATCAAGGTGGGCAAAGGACAGAGAAAGAGTGGTAGGATCAGTGGTTTGGAAGTCCTGGTCAGATCAAAGTATTATTGGTTTTGGGACATACAGAAAGTGAGCTGGCAAGAGAGGTGAATGTGGTCAGAGTGAGATGCATGCAATTGAAATTATGGAGAGATTGCAGTATCGAGGGTATGACAATGGGAGAGTATCTGTTATAGTGCAGAAAGATTATCATTATGGAGAGAAATTAAAATCACTGAGATGCTAGAGTGGTGAAAGAATTCTTTACATGCACACTGACAATACCATGAATTGAGAAAGGAGTAGTATGAGAGTGACAGTGAGCCAGGCTAAAATAGTTGAGAAGTGTGGGATGGGGATGTTATCCTGGAGATGACAGCAACAGTGATGGGTAGCTGGTGATTTAATTTGATGACCTGGGATTCAAAGTTAAGGGTTTTGGGGACAATACTTGAAAGCTGAAATGAGAAACAAGAAGGAACCTTACTCTGCTCCAGGCTCAGTGGTAAAAGACTGCAGGGGAAGCAGTATTCTTAGGGGAGAGGCAAGTTTTCCTTAATCCAGTAAGGTAAAGTAAGCAGGAGCCTGACACACTGGAGAAGAGGGCCATGGGGCAGAAATAAAAGTATCGATGGCAATAGGTCATTGAAATTGTTGGAGACCCTGAGGTAAATGACCTTGACGACGGGGAAGAGAGGTCCCCCGAGAAGCTGCGGCCAGCTCACCTAGGCGACGCGCTCAACAGCTTCATGCTTTCTGTCCCAGTCTGGGCTTTCCACCTCATGTCTGGCCCCTTTCAGTCTTGTGCTTTAGGCTACCCAGGGAATTTCTAAATACATTTCATTTTCCTATTTAAAATGGCATGCTTAGAGTAGTGGACATTCTCAGGAAAACCTACATCCTGTCTAGTTTTCCTGGAGTGAAATGTGTGTCCTCAGACCACCCTAACTGTTCTTCCTTTTGGCGTTTGGGGAAGAGCACCCATTACCTCACTTAGCAGGAGTGAGAACCTGCAGGCTCAAGAATTCTTTTCTCCCTCTTAGATTTATCCTCTTCCCTCAGATGTGCCCATTAAGATCAAGAAAAGGGGTAAGGGCCGTGGACTCCTGGTGGGGTGGTCGAGGGGAAAATCCCCATGCTCATATTAGGAGGGCGATGTTGAGCCAGGCTTGGCAAGAGGCTGATGACATTCCTGTTAGGTTAATTTCTAGATTTATTGCTTCACTGGTAGACAATGTGGCCTATATGATTTCTACATTTTGTAATGTATCGAGATTTTCTTTGTAGCCTAGTATATGATCAATTTTTGTTACTATGACACAGACGTTTGAAAATAATGTATATATATTGGATGACGAGGACATATACTTGTATATGATAAATCAAGCATGCCCATTATAGTGCTGTCTTTCTCTTTATTTTGTTTACTCTGTCACTTTCAAAAAGAGGTATGTTAAAAGATTCTACATGATTCTATTTTTGTTAAATGTTTTTGGATCTAAACTTTTTTTCATATATATTTTGCTGCTGTGTTTTTTGGTAAATAAAAGTTTATGGCTGTTATACTTCCTGCATGGATTTTACCTTTTTTTCAACATAAAAATTTTGGGGTGTTACATTTGATGATTTTTGCCTTGCACACTACTTTGATATTAACATTACCATTCAATTTAAATTTGGTATCATTTGACAAAACATCTTGGTATTCCCAATATTTTCAATCTCTTTCAGTCATTAAATTTTTTTTTGATAAAAAGAAAAATATATAACTGGACTTTGCTTTTTATTTTTTTCAAAACTCATGGGAATATTTTTAGAATAGGGGAATGTAATCCATTTATACTTATTGTTATCCCCAATATGCTTCCTCTTTTGTGCTATCTTATTTTCTTTCTTTTATGCTTTCTTGTTTGCCTATATTTACCTCATTTCCTGACTTGTCCTGGATTGTTAATTTTTCCCATGTTTCCCTGAAGTGTTTTAGAAATTCTAAATACTATTTCTACTAGCGCAATGATTCTCAATTGTAGTTACCCATCAGATGCATATGTGGAGCTTTAAGAACTACTGTTTCCAAGACCCAAGACCAGATTTACTGAATTAGAGTCTGTTTGGGGCCCAGGTATTTGTACTTTTACAAAACATCACTCATGCCTAAGATTCACAACCAGCATTGAGGACCACTATGCTAGCAGCTACCTTAAAATTCCAATACGTAAATGTAATATTAACATAGATAAGTAAACACAATATATGAAACTTCATTTTTCTTATCTTCTCAAAAAAGAGTAGACCATTAGGACACTTTTTCTTTGCTCTCGATCCTCTCCTTTCACTCCCAGCAACTATCTTGAATCACCTGGAATTTTTCAGAGGTTTTATTCATTTTTATTTATTTATTTTTATTTTGTATATGCCTCTTCTGTTTACAGAACTCCTTTTTTGAACAATTATATTTTATTTCAAATGCATTTTACCCACAATTATTTTCAAGGAACTATACATTTTGCTGGTTTCTTTGCCTACTTGCAATTTCTTTCTCTTAATCTTTATTCTGTTTTTTGTTTTGTTTTGCAGAATTACATTCTCCAGAATTTTTTTTTTCCAGAAAGGATAAAGAGGTGGTGTGGTGCATTGTCATTGGTGTTGGCTGCCTATTACACCTTCTCTTTTCTTCTGGGGATAGCACACTTTCCTTGGGGGAAATTGCTCCTCTGGCACTATCTGTTTTTACGTGATCCTTGTGGCAACACCAGTCATAAAACCCTGATCCACGTCTGGTCAGTCATAGCCCAACAGCACCCTATGCACAGGGTTTTGTTTTCCAAGATATGGGTGTAAGATTCAAGCCAGGACAGTGTTCTTCCAGGATATTCATATACAGCGAAGTCATTCATTTGCCACTACAGGATGCTATGAGATTGGAGTTGCAACCATGTCCCTTTTACCCACCCCCAGAAGGAGCCAAGACATAGAAAAGAGTAGATCTAGTTGAGAATTTGGATCCAGCCATGCCTGAGGCCAGGCCAACCCTTTCCTTCCCAGTTTTATGAGCCCAGAAACCCCCTCTTCTGTTGAAAGTGGGTTTTGTTAGAGTTATTCCACTTGCACCTGAAAGAATCCTAGTAGAAAATTTTTGTAGTCCTTGCCTGTTGGAAAATGTTTTTGTTTTGCCCTCATACCTGAATGATAGCTTGTCTGGGCAAAGAATTTTATGTTCAGAATCCTTTTCCTTTAGCCCCCGTGACAGCTAGAGATTACTTTATGAATCCCAAAAAGCAAAAGATTATCTTTAGAAACGAACCAATTCTTCTGGGTGTGATGATACCCTTTGATTATATTGGATTCAGTTGAGGGCCCTTGATTAGATTACCTGTTAAGATTGCTTTGAGGGCTTTGATTTGAACCTCACTAAGGCGTTATTCAGGTTGAGTCCCCGTCCTCTTGTGGCAGATATAAATGGATGTTCACTCAAGAAGACACCCCAGAGGAGAGAGCTTTGTCATTTTGATTCTGCCATGTGACAGAAAGCCTGGAAAGAGGGAGGAAAGCCAGGAGAGAGGAAGCCCTGAGAGACAAGCCCTGTGCCAGCCTGCAGCTGAGAGAGGGGAAGGCTGAGCCCTCAGTGACCATCTTGCTTCAACACATGGCAACTGATTTTGGTGAGAAAGCAACCTTGAGCTGAACTTTAGGGCCTTGTAACTATAAGTTTTTACCCCAAGTAAATACCCTGTGTAAAAGCCAACAGAGTTTTCATACTTTTCATTGGCACCCCTTTGGCAGACATTTAATACAGTTCCCCCCCCCCCATAGATATTTCTCTATTCTGCCTTCCCTACCAAGAAGTATTGAGATTTATTCTAATCTATTGCTTTTCTCAACCCCATCCCCACAATTCTCAAAGCATACATAATTATCTATTTTTTTTCTTAGAGTTCAGAATTTCCAGAATTTCACCAGGATGTGTCTAGGTGTGTGACTTTCTTCAGTATTAACCTCTGCCACTTGATTGGGTCTTTAAAATGAAAACTATGCTGAGTGCCAGTACTGTGCCTAGTTCTTAACAGGAACTAATGTAACTATCAGACTTTGGTGTACTGACTCGCATCCATCTTCCTTTGCTGAGTCCCTTGCCTCAGACTGCCCTTTGGCCTAATGAATACGCCGCTTTCCAGCCCTGGGGCATAAACTCCCCCAAGCCTAAGCCCACGGCTGCTGCCCTGGACCTTCAGTCCCTCTCTCTTTTCCAGAGCGTTTGCTTTAAACTAACCAACGCTTGACACCTGCGGGAAATCTACAGCCCTCCATGCACCACCGTAAAGGCCAGGCTTTGCCTCTGTGCTCCCCATCTGCAGGTCGAGCTGGGCCTCAGCTGATTGCACTCCCCATTGACTCCCTCATGGCACCCCCCTCTTTCTCTGGGATCTGTGAGTAACATGTTTTCTTATGCTTTATGGCCTCGTTTTCCTACTGTGTCTCACCTGACCTCCACGTGAACCGAAATTTAAAATCCAACTTAACTAATTCAGAACAGGAACTTAATTTTTGAGATATAAATAAAAGACTTGAGTTTATCTTCAGCTCAGAGAGATTTCTTCTCTTATAGTCTTATTTTGCTTTTCATCCTGTCCTGTCTCCTGGAATTTCTAGTAAACAGATGTTGGATTTGCTAAATGCATCCTTTCTCAGATAATTCCCTTTTTTGGTGTTTTATAATATATTCTGGAAATATTCATTGGCCTTCTAAATAACTAGGTTTTTGATTGTTTCCATTCTTTCTTGCCCTTCTATAGACTGTCTTCCCCATCATGTGTTATCTTCCCCCAAATCTTTTCCGTAAGTTCCTGTTTTCATTTTATGGTTGGAATATTCTCTAGAATCCCTCAGCAAATACTATTTGTTTTTCAATGTTTTCTTCTGTTTTTTCCATTTATTTATTTTCTGGGTGGTTAATTTTTCTACTACCCTAAGCAAGTAGTTAACAGGATTCTTCCCTTCCAGGCTCTTGTTTCTCCCCAAAAGTTTGATAATTAGTGGTAGAATGATCACATTACTTAGTAGAAGACTAAGCTGGAGCACTGGTGGCCACTCTAGCTCTCCTTCTCCGAATGACAGTTGCTTTGGATTTTCCTGAGCAGGCGCCCTGCTGAGTGTGCCGGATGATTGCATTGCCCAGTGTCTACAAGGGAGCCATGCCACACTTCAGCCTTCCAGGAAGGTGTGTCAGCGAAGGAACAAGTTGGCAAGCGGCAGGACTCCTGAGATTGAGGCTATAGGAAATGCAGTAACTGGAAGAAATAGTGCTTTAGGGGCTCTCACTGCAACCCTGAGCCAACTCTGCTGACTTCATTAATTTTCTTTAATAGCTATTGAGGAGACCAGTAATTCCCGAGGTCTCTCTCCTCTGTTTGGTCCAATTCTTAAGTTAGGAGCATTGTCATCTCCAGCCCAGAGCTCCCCAATTTACTTTGAGAGCTATTTCAATATACAAACCTTGTAGAAGGTGCCCATTTCCTGTGCCTACTAATTTTCTTGGAGTAGGGGCATAAGTGTCTCTGCTCAGTGATGGAGTCAACCTTACTAAAGACCCTATTCTTGCCTGCTTTGTTTTAGATTCTTTGAGATAAAGATTATTATTGTTTTAATCTGTTAAATGTTTTATCTGTTATTACACTAGACACTCTTGATTGGACTACCCAAGTGTCTTTCCCAATTCCCTTTTGTTGTGTCAAAAGTAGAAGTTGAAAAAAGTAACGACTCATTTTGTCCCAGCCTCCCTTGCAGCTGGGGGTAGTGGGCATGTGATTGTTGTCTTCTGGCCGGTTAAATATAAGAAAACTATTGGTGGCTTCTGAGAGCTTTGATTTCCTGATATAGTGGGCAAGAGTAAATATCTCTGGAATTACTCTTTCCCTGTTTTCCCATCCCTGGAGCTACAGCCACTACCTTATGACCATGGGACGACAAACTAAGACACAATGGATGGAGGATTAGGGTGACACCGTTGAGGCGCTGTGCCACATTTAGTGATAATTATCATGACCATTTATTACTTAAATGTAATATTTATGTCAAGCAAGAGGCTTCACAATGTTCCTGTCGTGAAACTTCATTATTAAAAAAAATGGGTTTGTGGCTCAAATGATTGAGTTCCGCCTACCACATGGGAGGCCAGTAGTTCGGTTCCTGGTGCCTCCTAAAGAAGACAGGCAGCTGACGCGACGGGCAGGCATGTCAAGCTGATGCAACAAGATGAGACACAGGAGGAAGAATATAACGAGAGACACAACAAACAAGGAATGGAGGTGGCTTAAGCGATTAGGGTCTCCCTCCCACATCGGAGGTTCCGGGTTCGGTTTCCGGTGCCTCCTAAAGAAACAAAGAAGACAGACACAGCAAGTGCAAACAACAAGGGGTTGGGGCGAAATAGATAAAATAAGTCTTTGAAAAATAATAAATAGATTTTAAATGGTGAAAAGTGACCATTGTACTGAGATATCAAAGAGACCGGAAAATATGTAATTTTATTTTTAATACTTATTTAAAATATATGTGAATAGTTGTTGTTTATATTTTCACCCGGATTCCAAGCTAATTATATTGCAACCCATAAACTGCAAATATGTAATTTATCTAGCTTCATGTTTGTGGATAAGTCTTACCTACATGTTTGGTACTTTGTATATGAATAACTTAATGAAATATTTGTATGTGGAATATAGTATTTTGTAAATTTAAGACAAGTAAAATATAACTTTTGGAAATCATTACTGACTTGTAGTTTGAATCTGAGTCTAAATCACAATTATTAAGATCTTTTGTTCTAAGCAAGTTATTAAAATCC
Organism: Tolypeutes matacus; assembly: GCA_026826555.1. Classification (NCBI taxonomy): domain Eukaryota; kingdom Metazoa; phylum Chordata; class Mammalia; order Cingulata; family Chlamyphoridae; genus Tolypeutes; species Tolypeutes matacus. The sequence goes on from JAKSZT010054568.1 coordinate 8,501,530, forward strand.
TGAGCTTGCACTTTTTACATCTGTAAAATGGAAACAATATTTATTCACACTGTTGGTGTGAGCATTAATTTGGATAATATATGTATACATTTATTTCACAGTACTTGGCAGACAAATAACTTAAATTTCATTCATTTAAAAAAAGAAAACCTATAAGAGGCATAGCAAAACATTTTTCTGAATAAATTTCATCTTTTTCAGAAAGTTCAGGTCAGAATAGACACATTAAACAATATGAACCATAACTTAAAGTTAATGTAAAATAGTTTGCTATACACTTTATTTTCTCAGAGTGCTCATAAATGATCTATAAATACCTCCTGATATAAAACAAAATAGGATTATCTTGTCTAAAACAAAACAAAACTGGCTCACCTTTTCAGACAATTGTGCTCAGAAAATATTGGGTTACATGGGGTCATCTAGCTCTGTGGTACTAAAACTGTATCAGTGAATTCAATCTACATCCAGTTAAAATAGTATTTAATAGGGAAGCGGATGTGGCTCAAGCGATTGGGCTCCTGTCTACCATATGGGAGGTCCCAGGTTCGTTTCCCGGGGCCTCCTGGTGAAAGCAAGCTGGCCCACGCAGAGAGCTGGCCTGTGCCATGGAAAGCTGGTGCAACAAAAAGAGGCAAAGAGGAGAGACAATGAGACACAATAAACCAGGGAGCTGAGGTGGCTCAAGCGATTGAGCGCCTCCCTCCCACATTGGAGGTCCCCGAATTGGTTCCTGGTGCCGCCTAAAGAGACGATGAGAAGAGAAGACAAGCAGACACAGAGAGCAAGACAGTGAGTGCAAAAACAAAACAAGGGGGGAATAAATAAAATCTTAAAAAAGGTATTTAACAAAAAAAATCTCCATGATGTCGGGTATTTGATAATTATAAAAATAAAGTTCTATTTGTTCTACATCCCTTAAAAATACTTAACTGAGTGAATCTTTTTTATTTTTTCTTTCTTCTCTCATTCTTTGTAGTTTAAAAAATGTGTTTGGGACAGCAACAGCAAATCATGCAGAAAAAATAGGGTAAAAAATGGTAGACTTTCTTAAGGATGATGTAGCATAACATGCCTGCAACAAGGTCAACACTTTCTTTTATGAAAAAACCATGCAAGTAAATGTCTACCTCTTGAATTTGAAAGTGTTTCTTTGTAGAGAAAGTAACCATAAATTATTATATCGAGGCAGTAATAGAGTATGTTTGTTTTTTGAAGTTTTAAATTTCTCTAGGAGCCCTTATAGAAATAGTGTGTTTATGTATATGTTTATTCCTGTGAGAGTGAGAGCGGGTCCATTTTCTGATTCTGTGGTAAAACATCAAGGACTGTGTTTGTAAAGGAATAATAAATGAGATACTTTATCTAGGATGGTATGTTTATCTTTTGTTTACTCATTTTCCTCCCAATCATTTGCATGAAAAAGTTAGAGTAATTGGTACTGAGAATAGAACCTCCTAGAGTATTGACAAGGAGCACAGTCTTTCGAGCCAGATGGCCTGGGTTTGAATCCTGGCTCCATATCTATGCTGTGATCTTATTCATAGTACTCAGCCATTCTGTGCCTTTCTTCCTTCATCTGTAGAATAGAAAGAATAAGAGGATTTTTTGTAGATATTAAGTTGATTATATTACAAAGTGCCTTGCCTTTCATAAAAGTGCCTCAATAAATAATTGATTTACATAGTGATTAAAGATGATCACACTGGTGGAATCTGGAAGACTTTTTCCCTTCCTTTTTCTCCTTTCCCCCAACCTACCAGTGAGTTTCATTGACAGTGAGAGGACAAGAATGGATATATGTGAAAAATTTGTAGCAAGTGGATTTACTTATTCTTTAATTTTTATTCTCCCCCCACCCCCTGACTGCCCCACCAAGATGGCTCCCTCATCTGTCTCTTCGTTGTCTACTCATCATCTTTAGGAGGCACCAGGAACCGAACATGGGACCTCCCATGTAGGAGGCTAACGCCCAGGTGCTTGAGCCACATCTGCTCCCCACAAGTGGATTTTAGAGATAAAATGCAACGCTAAACTAAAAACTATTTTTTACTCTAAATATATATGCAGAATTGTATCATGGCTAAAATTTTGCTATATGAGATATCTATGGGAGAAATGTAATGCTAAGAATTAGGAGATTACTTACTTTTTTAAAAACTGAAATTTGTTTTTGCCTTGAATTTATGCTTGCCAGGTATTTCTCAGAAATAGTTATGTTCCCAAACTGATGTTAAAGATACTAAATAAATTGGCAGGCCCTTTCAGGCCTTGAATACTGGTGGTAACAATTCGTGGCATATTAGAGAGTTATTCATGCAAATTCACGATTTTGGAAAGCTTAAAACAAAATAGTTTCCTTTACCCTAATCCCATACTATTTTAGGTTACTAACAACATGGACATAATTTCTCTTGAATGGCCCAGTTTTTAAGAGGAAACCATTCACTCAGGGCTCTTTTTGCCCCATGACAGTAGGAAATAGTGTAAAATTACTTAACTGTGTCACTGTAAGAATTGCCAAGGATCCTGGTTTCTTCTCTGGCCTATCAGAGTCTAGACTTCATGTGCCTGCATCAACCACTGAACTTTGGGTTGTGAAAAATCAGAGGCACGAGAGAGCGGGTCTACTTACACATATGCGTATTTTCTGTTTATCCTTGGCACATTTTGTTTGATTTGTCAGTAAACCAAAGTGAAAGCAACCTTGAGCAATATTTGAGTTATGCTTCTCTTTGTTGTTTGAACCCAGAACAGCCCTTTGTGGTTTGGCCTAGCTCAGCCTTATGATGGAATTGTAGTAAGTTAAGAACTCTGGTTAACACATGCTAAATCATTATATCAAAAAATCACTTCCATCTTATAAAACTAGCCCAAAGGAGAATAACTTAAAGTAAAAAGGAATTAATTTTGAATTAAGAAGGAATACATACTGTTCTGCCCCTGGCACTTCAACAGGGCAAGGCTGCCAGAGAAATTAGGCAAGAAAAAGAAATAAAGGCATCGGAATTGGAAAGGAAGAAGAAAAACCTCTATTTTTTCAGACGACATGATCTTATAAGTAGAAAATCCAAAGGAATCCACAAGAAAACTGTTAGAGCCAGTAAATGAGTTCAGCAAAGTGCCAGAGTACAAGATCAATGAATCATATTCCTATACACTAGCAATGAACAATTCAAAGAGGAAATTAAGAAAACAATTCTGTTTAGAATAGCACCTAAAAAATAAATGATCTAGGAATATGTTTAACCAAGGATATAAAATTCTTGTATAGTTTAAACTACAAAACAATGCTGAAAGAAATTAAAGATGACCTAAATAAGTGGCAAGATATCTGATGCTCACAGGTTGGAAGAGGTAAAATCATAAGGCATGTCATTATTGCCCAAAGCAACATACAAATTCAGTGCAATCCCTATCAAAATTCCATCAGCTATTTTTGTAGAAGTGGGAAAAATTGAGTCTCAAATTCATATGGAACTGCAAGGGACCCCTAAATATCCAAAACAGTTTTTGAGAAAGAAGAACAAAGTTGGAGGACTCACATTTCCCAATTTCAAAACTACTATAAAGCTACAGAAATCAAAACAGTGTGGTACTGATGCAAAGATAGACATGTGGAGCAGTGGTACGGAATTGAAAGTCCAGAAAAAGACACATCTATTGCCAGTTGATATTTTTTAAAATGTATTTTTATTATAGAAATTGTGAACTTACAAAAAAAGTATGCACATGTGTAGAATTCCCATATGACACCACTTCAGCATACCACACCGTTGTGGAACATTTGTTAGAGATTATGAGATAATATCAGACTATTGCCACTAACTATGGTGCATAGTAACACAGTACATCTTTGGCATTGATGCAAGAATATTACAGTATTGCTGTTAACTATAATCCATAGGTTACATTAATTTTATTTTTCCCATGCTTTTCCACATCCCACCACCCTGCAATAGTGATGTACATCTGTTCTCGTTCACAGAAGGACATTCTTGCATTTGTACTATTAACGACAATTCTCATCTACTTCTGGGTTCACTATGCTATTCAGTCCCTAGATTATTCTCTAGCTTTCTTTCAATTGACAGTTACGTCTCTAGACTACTCTCATAGACACAATCCCATTTATAAACCAGCTGCTACTCACTATAACATGTTACCATCAACTCTATCCATTCCCACACATTTATGGTCAAGTTAATGAAAACTTCTACAAACATTAAGCATCAGTACCCCTTCTCAGCCCTCTTATCTCCTAATAACCTATGCTCTAGGTTTGTTTTTTTTTTTAAGGTTTATTTTTATTTTATTTATTCCCCACCCCCAACCTCCCCCTGCTCCGCCTCGTTGTTTTTGGCTCACTGTCTGCTCTCTGTGTGTTCTTCGGTGTCTGCTTGTCTTCTTTTTAGGTAGCACCGAGAACTGATCCTGGGACCTCCTGGAGTGGAAGAGAGGCACTCGATTTCCTGTGCCACCTCAGCTCCCTGGTCTGCTGGGTCTTTTATTGTCTCTCCTCTGTGTCTCTTTTTATTGCATCATCTTGCTGCTCCAGTTCTCTGCGTGAGCCAGCACTCTGCATGGGCTAGCTCACCTTTCACCAGGAGGCCCCAGGAATCGAACCCTGGACCTCCTGTATGGTAGACCAGAGCCCAATCGCTTGAGCCACATTCGCTTCCCTACTCTAGGCTTTAACTCCATGTGTTTATTCTTCATATTTAGTTCATATTACTGAGACCATGCAATATTTGTCCTTTTGTGTCTGGCTTATTTCACTTTGCATAATGTTTTCAAGATTCATCCATGTTATCATATGTGTCCCAATTTCAATTCTTCTTACTGCAGCATAGTATTCCATCATATTATATACCACATTTTGTTTATCCATTTATCAGTTGATGGGCATTTGGGTTGTTTCTATCTTTTGGGAATTGTGAACAATGCTGCTATAAACATTGGTGTGCAGATATCTGTTCGTGTCACAGTTTTCAGTTCTTCTGGATATATTTCTAGTAGAAGAATTGCTGGATCATAAGGCAGTTCTATATTTAGCTTCCTAAGGAACCACCAAACTGTCTTCCACAAAGTCTGCACCATTTTACATCCCCACCAACAGTGAAGGAGTGTTCCTATTTCTCCACATCCTCTCAAGCACTTATTGTTTTTTTTTTTTTTTTTTTTAAATAATGACCTTTCTATGCAGTGTGAGATGATATCTCATTGTCATTTTGATTTGCATTTCCCTAATAACTAGTGCTATTGAACATTTTTCAAGTGCTTTTTGGCCTTTTGAATTTCCTCTTTGGAGAAATGTCTATTTAAGTCTTTTGCCCATTTTTTTTGGCTGATTGAGTTTTGACAAGGGTGTTAAGTACATACAATGAGAAAAGAATAGTTCAACAAATGATGCTGGGAAAATTGGGTACCCACAAGCAAAAGAATGATGTTAGATCCTGATCTCATACTAAAATCAGCTAAATGTGATCAAGGACCTAAATATAAGTGCTAAACTATAATACTCTTAGAAGATAACTTAGGGACAAATCTTCATGACCTGGGATTTGGTAATATATCTTAGATATAACACCAAAAGCATGAGCAACAAAAGAAAGAATAGATAAATTTGATTTCTTCAATATTAAAAACTTTTATGCATGAAAGAAAATTACCAGGAAAGTGAAGACAACCTACATAATGAGAGGAAATAGTTGCAAATCATAGATAAGAGCTTAATATCCAGAATATATGAAGATGTAAAAACACCAGCAAACCATATAAACATGGACAAAAGACTTGAGTAGACAGTTTTCCCAAGAAGATATACAAATGGCCAATAAGCATATGAGATGCTCAACATAATTAGCCATTAAGGAAATGCAAATCAGAACCACAATGAGATGCTACTTCATACCCATAAAGCTGGGCTACTATTTAAAAAATGGCAAATAACAAGTATTGGAGAGGATGCAGAGAAATTGGAATGCTAGTACATTGTTGGTGGGAATGTAAAATGGTGCAGCCACAGTGGAAAGCAATGTGATGGTTCTTCAGAAAGTTAGATATAGAATTATCATATAACCTGTCAACGCCACTTCTTGGTATACAGCTAAAGAAAGCAAAAACAGGGTCTTAAACAGATACTTGTATACTAATATTTATAGCAGCATTATACACAATAGTCAAATGGTGGAAACAACCCATGTATCCGTCAACAGATTAATGGATAAACAAAATGTGGTACACTCACACAATGGAATATTATTTGGTCATAGGAAAGAATGAAGTTCTGAGACATGTTGCAATATGGAATAACCTTGGAAACATTATGCTCAATAAAACAGGGAAAGCATATAAGAACAAATATTGTGTGATATCACTTAGATGACTAGAAACAGCAAATTCACAGAGATAGAAAGCAGATTATTTGTTACTAGAAGATGGGGGAGGGAAGAAGGAGGAGTTTGTAAAAATAAAAAGAAAATTAAAAAATAAAACATACATTTTAATAAAGCTTTCAACCTTAATAAAATTCTCACTATATATTAGAAACCGTTTTATAAATAATATTTAATTTAGTTTTTTATACCAATCCTTTAAGATAGGCATTATTTCCCTTTTGTAACAGTTGAGAAAACTGAGGCTTAAGAAAATAAGTATGTTTCCCAAGGAAGCATGGGGAATAATAGGTTGAGGGCAGATTTCCCATATAGAGTTTTCTCTATCATAATATATATTGTCATTAAGATTTAGGTGTCTAAAATAACAGATTTATTTTTTCTTCATAAAATATAAAGACTATGAAAGTGTGTGTGTGTCATAGGTGTGTGTGTCTGGGTGTGTTAATCTGTACAAACATGTCATCATAAGAAACCAAGGCAACTTTTTTTAACTTTTTCACACAGTAGTGACCTATAGTTTCCCACCCTATCCTTAAGTGGGTTCTGGAGAATTGTACCCAATGAATGTTCGAAGGCCGAATACAATCATAAAATTTCCAGTCTTAAACTCCGTCAATCTTATCTAACATTGGTCAAAAAAGACAACCAACCAACTAACCAACTAACCAAGGAATGAACCAACCAACCCAACCAACCAAGTAAACAAAAAACAGGACAAGGCTGGCAAATTGACACTTTCGTTCTTTCCACACATGAGAGCATGCCCTGAAAACTGTTAGTACGCAGATTTTTTCTCATCTCAACTCCATACTTTCAGTTGCTCAGGCCACAGTCCTTGGAATCATCCTTGTTTCCCCTTTTACCCTCAATCTCCATTTATAAAATCGATTAGCATATCATATTGGTTCTATCTTAAAGAAAAAACAAAACCTTTACGATGTTTCCCCACCTCCATTGCCACCATCACTCTCCCCTGGACCAATGCAATAGCCTCCTTATCTCTGCGTTTAGCCTCTGCTCCTCCCCAACCTGTTCTCAACACATTTAAGCATGGGTACCAGGCCTTACATCCCAAACCCCTCCAAGGGCTTCCCAGCTCCCGTACTGGCCTACAAGGCCCTACATTTTCTGGCCCCTGACTGGCTTTCTGACCTTGTCTCCTACTTTCATTTCCTTCTGCTCACTCTGGTCCAGGCCAACTGCACCCTTCGATTTTCCCACCATCTGCATTTCTAATTGCTGATTCCTCTATCTGGAAAGTTCTTTCCAGATATTCTCATGCCTCTCTCTTCTCTTCCTTCATGCCCTCACTCAATTATCACTCTCTCACCGAAACCTGTCCTCTTCACCCCACTTAGATTTCATACTCCACCCCTACTTCATTGCTGGCGTTCTCTACCCCCTTTCAAGTTTTATTCTTGAATTTATTGCCCTCTAAAATAGGTAATTAACTTACTTATTATGTTTGTTGTCTGAGTTTCATGAGGGCAAGGCTTTTTGTCTGCTCTGTTACCTGCCTGCATCCATAGAACCTAAAATAACGCCAGCACATAACTGATAAATGCATGTTTGTTGAATGAATGCATTGGAAATTTACTTCAGAGCCTAGCTGTATATTTTAAATAGTTTGATAAATTTGCCCAAGTTCACTGGAAATGACATGAAATTCTTTTCCATTATGTGGATTTATTTTCAATTAATCCTTAGTTCATGCTTTTGTTAAGACCTAGGTTAAAGAACCTTTCTACAAATTGTTATTGGGTTTTTAGCTAAATAATGAAGTCAAGATTCTGATGCCTAGGGAGGACTATGTAAATGTCACCCCTTACAGAATTTTGCTTTAACAAGACATTTCTGCCAGACTATATATGAAATAGATTCACTTGTTAGTTGTTTTTTTTTTTTTTTTCACTAGCTAAGGTGATTTAAATAGTGTTTTCTAAGCCTGTATTCGCATTTTAGCTTTCTCAATCCTTTGTAAGTTCTTCACATATTTCCTTGGATTTTTGGACTTCAGTTAGATACAATATTTGAGTGTACAACTGGTATTGGATATAATGGGAAGATTACTTTATAATTCTTAAATTCTGTACCTTATTTATGAATTTCAGTTGTACTTAATTTAAAAAAACTGTCACTTTGTTGGCTCATTCAGATTGTTATCGTTCATGATTCGTTGGTCTTTTTCTGTCATAGTCACATAAAACCTATCTTTTTTTCCTACTTTGAATTATCCTACAACAAAAAGCAGTATTCAGTGTTTTTGCTTCTCCAATACTGGTTAAGCACTTTAGAAGCCTGAAAAGCTGTAAATCTTTGATATAGAAGTTTAACTCTAACTCCTAGCATATTCTGATGAAAATTTAAGAAGATATGTAGTGAATCCCCTTTTACCTTTGCTTTGGTTTAAGGAATATTATAATGTAATAAGGAAAGATGATATTTGAAATGAAGCTAAATCTCATTTTTCTCAACTCTTGGTAGCTAATAAATGAATTACTTTGTTAATTATTGCTGATCTTAAGTATTTGTTGCTATTGATGAAATACACTATTAGGCTCTGGGTTTTGGGAAGGCTATAATGGAAACAGGGGACCAGGGCATATGTGCAGATGTCGATATTCTTGAATGGTCATAGCGTAGACCTTTATTTTTTAAGGAGCTTTAGATTACATAAATGTTACATCGAAAATACAAGGGATTCTCACATACCTCACCTCCTCCCCCTCCCACACTTTTCCCCATTAACAACATCTTTCTTTAGTGGGGTACCTTTTTTACAATTGATAACACATATTGAAGCATGGTTGCTAAGCATGGTCTAGAGTTTACATTAAGATTTACACTTTGTACTACACAATTTTATAGGTTTTGACAAAATGTATAATGGCTTGTATCTGTCACTGCAATATCATGCAGGACAATTCCAATGTCCCCAAAATGCCCCATGTTACACCAATTCTTCCCTCTCCTTCCCCTCAGAACCTCTGGTGACTACTGCTTTTACATCAGTGTTACAAGTTCTTCCATTCATAGTGTAGACCTTTGATCCTCAAATCGGTTGCACTTTAAGATCATCTGAGCTAATTTAAAATGCATAATCCTGAACCTTAACTTCAGATTTGGGCACGATTCTAGGAATTTGTATGTTTGTGCATGTGTGTTTATGAGTGTTTATGACAAGCATCTCAGGTAGTTCTGCTATTGGTTTTTTTTTTTTTTAATTTTATGCTGTCTGTTTTTTTTTTTTTAAGTTTATTTATTTATTTATCCATTTTAAACCCCCCTCCCCCATTTGCTGTTTTGTGTCCATTCGCTGGGCAATTCTCTGTGTCTGTTTCCCGCCATCTCTTCTCATCCTCCTCCTCCAGTCTTCACCAGTATCCGATCCTGGAGACCTCCGATGTAGGAGAGAGGTGTCCTGCCACCTGCGCCACCTCAGTTCCTGGCTTTCAGAGCTTTTGGAGCATCTCATCTTGTCTCTCCCCTGCGTCTCTCTCCTGTTACGTCGTCATCTTGCTGCATGGCTCCTGGGGCCTGGCGGCTCACCGGCACACACAGCCTGGCAGCCCATGCGCCTTCTCTCTCTCTATTTTTTATTTTACCGGGAGGTCCTGGGGATCAAACCCAGGTCCCTCCATATGGCAGACGGACGCTCAACCAGTTGAGCCACATCCGCGCCCCCTGCTATTGGTTTTAAAAAGATCACAGTTTGAAAATGCATTTGGGTATTAGCACCAGCTTGAATTTTCCTATGCACGAAAACCCAGCCTGCACATAATGACAAGCTCCAAACACCAGCTAGTGTTCAATGGTTCCAGGCAATTCTGACTCCCTTGGCTTCCATCTCCGACATTCTCACCCTAGCCTTAATTCTTGTCTCTGACATTTCTAGACTTGGTGCTCAAATGGGCTTTATCCAGGATTTGGATTTTTGCCTCTCTTCTCTTGACTATGGCTCGACTTACCCATTAATCTGTGACTCCTATTACCTCACATAGACGTTTGTGCTTCACAGAAACAAATACGTACTCTGGGCCACGAGCTGATGAATAAATGTTTCACCCTTTTGCCCCTGGGTGGACTGCTCTGAGAGACATTCCATGAGGCTCCCCAGAGCTCCTGCACACTAGTAACTCAAAGTAGTAGTTGACTCAGGAACCCATATCCTTCTCTTGGCTTCCCCTTCTCTGATCCACTCTTCTTGTCCTTCTGCAACTTGGGGTCATTTCCCAGATAAAATACTTGGAGGCAGACCTTTTGCCAAGACTCTGCTCTCAGGAAACCCTGATGGTGACACTTCTCCTATAAAAAAACAAGGAATTAGAGACTCACAGAGGTGAGGAAATTAGTCAGAGTTCACACAGTTAGACTAGCAGCAGTTTTTCCAATGCTCTTGCCACTGTACCATGATTTCTCTCCACGTTATAGTTTGGCTCAGCTTATCAATACTATTTATGTGCTGACTGTTTTGGTTATTATTAGGGACTGTTAAAATATGACAAGGAGGCATATGCTAATAAAATGCGTGGGTTTCTGGAATGCCAGCAAAAACTGTTTATGCCATGGCTTAAAAAATTATTTAAAGATTTTTAGGTGTTTTGCCATCTGGAATGTCTACAAAAATATTCAATTATATTTCAAGTGTACGTGCTACTTAAATACACTTATACAGATAATTGTATTCCAGTAAGGTTTGCATAAGAAGAAGTATTGTTAAAACTTTCACCAAATTTCTACATTATTTGGTATTTCACAAAATTTGTAGGTCACTTTGAGCCACGAAAAAGCCACCGGTGTTGGCAAAAATGAAATTACATCTAATAGTGCTCAAAAGTGTTGATCAAATGTGTTGTGAAAAAAAGATTGGTGGTAGTTCTTGAAAACATTTATAATAAATCTGACAAATTAAGAGTAGGCAGAAATCTATTGCTCCATTAGTTGGTATTTACATTGGCCTGTCTGTAGCATTACATTTTCCAGAACTTGGAAAGAGCATGGTGTTCTTATGCATAGACAGATCTTCTGTCACAGTGCAATTTGCACTTGCTCCCAACGGATTGTAAACTCATGCCAAGTAGGAGGTGATGCATTAATCTGGGCTAATATTTGTGAAAATGCACGTGAATGCAGTGAGTGAGTCATCCTTGCATCTGGAATACCTAGCTCAAGAACGAAAGTATCAGCAGGCTTTCTGTATTTGGGAGCTCAGAATAGCGTTAGCTTTAGCTTACCTTTATCAGAAGACACTGTGTGTTCTGTCAGCTTGTGGTTTTGTTCTAAGGGGAGGAGAAAGGGGGATGGTTTTGGGGACAGACAATAGATAACCAATTCTGGGGGATGGATCATATGTTAGAAAATGCTCACATTTTCCACCTAAACAGCACAAAGAACAATTAATTTTGTTTTTTTCCCTACGGGCTGAGGAAGGCTTTGCAAGTCCTGGGTTGTATCAGTTGAATAAGTGATGCTCTTGGCTAGGATGACAATTTGCCTCAGAGAGGAGATTTGCTGTGGTGGTGCCTCACCCACTATTTCCATCCTACTCACCTGGCCCTTAAGCCGGTTTACTACATGACGGTAGCACCTGCTCAGGCGGTCTGCCTGGGCCAGCACCAGAGCCTTGGGGCTTCTGGCTGACGGACATCAACCCTGACTGTGCACCCTGGTGGCTGTATGGGGGCCCTCTCTTAGCAGTAAGGATGAGCAAATCCACTCTCTCCACCTTTAACAATATAATCAATCGCCTCAGGCTGAATGCTAACTGTTAGGAGATGGGAAGCATACAAATAAAGGCACATGGATGTTGAATTGAATTTGGACAAAATTTTAAGAAAGAGAGGGGACCACACATTCACCCAAACCAAAGGCAATTCCATAGTTCTCCACAGGGCAGGCATGTGCTACCAGCAACAGGGTTCCACGTGACTCAGGTAAGAGCTCACCTTGTCTTCCCTGGCTCTTCTTCCTGCACCTCCATCGTCTCTCCTAACATAGGACTGGCTTGTGCATTGCAGCTGCAGTCCATCAGCACAGCGTATTGATCCATTCCCATGTTGATGAGCTTTCAGTTTCTGTTTTTCACTGCAGAAACAATGCCACAATGAGTATATATGGCCATAATTCCTTGAACATGTGTGCATATGTTCTCTAGAGCAGATACCTAAAAATCAGGTAAAGCACATTTTCAGTTCAGGATAAGTGCTGACTCCCAAGTGGATATGGGCATTCACATTACCTTTGGCTGTGCACAGGAGTACCCATTTCCCACAACTTGCTAACACTTGTTAAAACGGTTGTCGATCTCTTGTGTGAAAGTAGCTTTTCATTGATTTAGGATATGCTCCTCTGATTACCAGAGAAGTCAAGCATGTTTTCATTATTATATTTCATCTTTGAATAGTCCATATCTGTGGTTCCCATTATTTTCTATTGGGTTGTTTCTCTTTTATTTATCTGTAGGAGTTTCTTTTTATATCTTGGAGACACATCTTTTGCTATTAGCTGTGCTGGAAATATTTTGTTGTAGTTTGTCCCTTATCTTTTAACGTCTTTTTAAATGGTGTCTTTTTTTCATCAAAAGTTTTAGTTTGGATGTAGTTAATTTTATCAGCTTCCTTTTTTATTTTTGCTTGGGGTACCATGGTTAAGAAAACCTTCCCTATCTTGAAGTCATAAGGATAGTCTTCTGTATTTTCTTCTAATAATATTAAAGTTTTCTAAGAGGTATTTAGGTTTCTATTCCATTTGTAATTTATTTTTATAAATAGGTATCTTGTAATATAGGGATTTAATCTGATTTTTATCCACATGAAAAGCCATTTGTCACACAGATTCATTAGCTTAATTGATTATCTTTCCTCAGTGATCTAAAATGCCATCTCTATCATTCATCAAATTCTTATGCATTTGTGGCTCTAATTATGGACTCTTCATGTTCCATTGATCTATTTTTTTGTGTGCTACCACACCTGATTTTTTTTCCTAAAAAAATCTTGAGTACTCTTAAATATTTACTTTTTAAAAAACTTTTTTTTTATCAAAGCTATTTGTTTTGATTTTCATATTCTCTTTTAATTATCAGAGATTTGGAAACATTTGATAATGCCTAAGTATTTACAGTACACATAATCTGAGATGTGGAATTATAAATAATTTGTAATACAATCTTTATTTATTTATTTATTTATTAAAAAATTTTAAAGGAGCTTTAGATTACATGAAAAGTATAAGGGATTCCCATATTACCCACTCCCCGCCCCCCATTAACTTTCTCACATTAACAACATCCTTCATTAGTGTGGTATATTTGTTACCATAGATGAACACATATTGAACAAAGCTATTTTTAAAAACAAAGATTGCAGAAAGAATAATTATGAAATGCAGCAATCCTTTGACACATCCTTTTCCCACTCCTAAGGCAAACTCACCAGAGGCAATCATAGTTAATGCCATGAATTATTTTTGCTTTCTGGTGTTTCCTCCCATATATCTTAGTAATATATTTATTCCAGGAATTATCAATTTTTTAACCATATACCATTTACAAATTAGTTTTATGAAGCATAATATAATAGAAAATATACTCACTTTCAAGTATATAATTCAATGAGTTTTAACAAATGTATACAGTTATATAATTTCTTCTACACTCAAGATAGAGAACATTTTAATCACAAAAAGTTCCCTCATGCCCCTGTGCAGTCAATCTTCTCCCCACACGCTCAGGTCCTGGAAACCATTGATTTGCTTTCTTTCATATAATTTTTCCATCTTTAGAATGTCATACAAAGTAATCATACAGTGTATAGTCTGTAGGCATAGCTTCCTTCACTCATCAAAATGATGTCTATCCAAACTACTGCAGGTATCAGCAGTTCATTCATTTCTGAGAAGTATCCATATGAATGTATCATTATTTATTCAGTCACTTATTTATGGACATTTGGACTCTTTCCAGTTTTTGGCTATTCCAAATAAATCTGATATGGACATTCAAGTACAAATTCTTATAGTACCATATGCTTAATTTCTCATGGGTAAATACCTAGGACTGGAATAGCTAGGTTATATGATATGTGCATGTCTAATTGTTAAAGAAACTTCTAAATTATTCCCCAAAGTAGTATTCTATTTTATATTCACACTAGGAGTATGGGAGAGTTCCAGTTCCTCCATATCCTTGCCAACACTTAGTAATATCAGTCTTTAATTTTATCCCTTCTAACCTTTCAGAATATCTCATTTTGGTTTCAATTTGCATTTCCATACTGACTATTGAGCACATTTTCAGTGTGTTTTTATGGCATCTGGGTCTGATCTTTGACAAAATGTCTATTCAAATCTTTCCCCCATTTTTTTAGAAACTGAATTGTCTTATTATTGAGTTGTAAGTATTGTTTTTATTTTATAGATATCCTTTATCAGATATTTGTTTTATAAATATCTTCTCCTAGTCTGTGGCTTGTCTTTTCACTTTCTTAATAGTGTCTTTAAGGAGCAAATGATTTTAATTTTGATGAAGTCCAATTTATTATTATTTTTCTTTATGGTTTTTGATTTTTGTGTACTAGCTAAGAAATCTTTGCCCATACCAAGGCCACAAGGATTGTCTTTTATGTTTTTTTTCTAGAAGTCTTATAGTTTTAGCTCTTACGTTTAGATCTGTAATTGATTTCAAGTTCATTTTTAAATATTATTAAAGGTAAGAGTCAAGATGTAAAAAAAAATATGAATGCTCGATTTTTCTAGCACCATTTATAAAAAAGACTATCTTTTCTCTATAGATTTTTCCTAGACTCTGTCAAATATCAGTTGGCCATCAAATAGGTGGGTCTGTTTCTGGGCTCTCTATTTTGTTCCCCACCCCTGCCACAAACACATGTGTATGTTTCTATTTTGTAGCCTTTCTCTCTCCTTCCTTCCTCCCTCCCTCCCTCCCTCCTTTCCTTCTTCTATATCTATATATCTATATCATCTATATCTATATCTATATATCTGTATCTATCTATCTTTAGGTCAATGTCACACTGTTTTGATTATTATGGCTTTAGTCATGAAATCAGGTAGCGTGATTCCTCCATATTTGTTTTATATTTTTTCCAAAATTGTTTTGACTTTTCTTTTCCATACAAATTTTAGAATCAGCATGTAAATTTCTACAAAAAATCCTGTTGGGATTTCTTTTGGGATGGCATTGAATCTATAAACCAGGTTGGTGAAAAATGACATTTTAACAATATTGAATTTTCTAATCCATAAGCATGGCGTAATTCTTCATTTATTTAGATCTTTAATTTCTCTCAGCAATGTTTTGTAGTTTCCAGCATACAAATCTTGTACATATTTTGTTAGAGTTTTCCAGCTGCATTTCAGTTTCTGATGTCATAATCAGTTTTTCAAAAATTTCAGCTTCCAAGTTTTCATTGCTGTTGTATAGAAATACAATTAAGTAGACTATTGAGCATATAACCTGTGACTTTACTAAACTCAGTTAATAGATTTAGTCCCTTTTTTTAGTAGATTCTTTTGGATTTTGTACATAGACAACCATGTTGTCTCTGTATAAAGACAACTTTATTTTTTCTTTTTCAACCTATATGATTTTTATTTCTTTTTCTTAACATACTCAGTGTCTAGGACCTCTGCACAATATTGAATGCAGTGGTGAGAATAGACATCTTTGTTTTGTTCCTCATCTTAGAAGGATAGCATTCATTCTTTCACCATTAGTATGATGTTAAAAATAGTTTTTTTAAAAAAATTGGTGCCCTTTAACAGGTTGAGAATGCTCCCTTGTATTATTAACTTCCTGAGAGTTATTTTTAATTTATCATGAATGAATGTTGAATTTAGTCAACTGTTTATTCTGTATCTCTGGAGATAATTGCATAGTTTTTTCTTTTATTATTGGATTGTTGTAATTATGAATTTTTAAATTTTAAAACAATCTTTGATTCCTGAAGTAAATCCTACTAGGTCATGATTTATTATCCATTTAATTTATCACTGCATATTTGCTAAATATTATTAAGGGATTTTGTGTCTGTATTCATGAGGGATATTGGTCTGTAGTTTTTTGTGTTTTTTTTTTTTTTCTTGTAATGACTTTGGTTTGACATTGGTCAAATGTTAGACTCACAAAATGATTTGGAAAGTGTTCTCTTCTATTGTCTGAAAGAGTTTGTGTAGAATTGATGTTCTCTCTCCTCCCTCCCTCCCTCCCTCTTTCCCTCCCTCCCTCCCTCCTTCCTTCCTTCCCTCCTTCCTTCCTTCCTTCCTTCCTTCCTTCCTTCCTTCC
>JAKSZT010054568.1:8518333-8536109 GCA_026826555.1 Tolypeutes matacus
CTTCCTTCCTTCCTTCCTTCCTTCCTTCCTTCCTTCCTTCCTTCCTTCCTTCCTTCCTTCCTTCCTTCCTTCCTTCCTTCCTTCCTTCCTTCCTTCCTTCCTTCCTTCCTTCCTTCCTCCCTCCCTCCCTCCCTCCCTCCCTCCCTCCCTCCCTTCCTCACTTCCTCCCTCCCTCCCTTTCACATTTAATAGAATTTCCAGTGAAGCCGTTTGTGTTTGGAGTTTTCCTTGATGGAAGGGTTTTTAACTATGTATTTAATGTCGTCAATAAGTGTAGGGCTATTAGGATACTTATTTATTTTTGAGTGAGGTTTGACAGTTTGTGTCTGTCAAAGAATTTGTCCATTTTATCTAAATGGACGTTTCATCTAAGTTGTTCATAGTATTCTCTTGTTGGTGTTCCAGTGTCTGCAGGATCTGTAAGGGGTCTTATCTTTCATTCCCGATATTGGCAATATGTACTTTCTCCCTTTTTCCCCTGGATCAGTCTTGCTAGAGTTTATCAATTTTAGTAATCTTTTTAATGAACCAGGTTTTGCTTTCATTTATTTTCTATATTGATTTTTATGTTTTCTATTCATTGATTATATGGATGACATGAACTACATGTCTGGAAATATCTTTAATTTATTTTCACACTGAAACTCATTTTTCCAGAATCTTAAAGACATTGCTTGAATGATTTCTTGCATTCAGCATTGTTTCTGTGAATTACAATGCCATTTTGTGTCCTTATCTTTGTATGTGACCAGTTTTTCCTCTCTGGTACTTTTTAGGGTCTTCTTTTTTATCTTTGGTATTCTAAGGCTTGGGTAAACCTGGAGTATCTATTATTCCAAGAAATATATTTTTGGTTGATTTCCTAAGTATCAGTCACTCTTAAAAAGTCTTCTCCTGTTTGAAATACATAAAGTAATATAGCTTTTGACATCACCCCTTGATTTGCTCCAAATTTTATTGTATTTTTCAGATATATTTTATAATCTATGATTTGTGTATAACTCTCTCCTAATTACATTATAGATGGAATTTTCTTTCCTATTTCTCACTTCGGTAACTAATTTTTGTGGGTTTCAGGGAAAAGAATGATGAAAGTACATGTATATTCTGACACGTTAACAGAACTTTTCTGCCTTCTTTATAATGTATTCTTAAATGATGATTTTGTAATTGATTAGTAGTTAATGGAGAGAGCAAAGAACTTTCAGTGGTCTGAGAAGACCCATGTAAATTCCATTTGAAAGGGGTCTATTTAAGTTGTGAAATAAACAAATTATTTTCTTTCTAGAGGAATTCCAAGTGGAACCTACTTGTGATAGCATCGTAGCTGTGACTGAGGGACAACTCTGGAATCTGTGAGTAAATGGCTCATCCTGGTTCTCCAAAACATTTGCTTTCATTGTACTCAAATAGCATTTTCTTTCTATTTCTTTGTTTTCTTGTTATATCTATATGCCACTAACTCAGCTATACTTTTAAAAAATTCCCATGACCCCTAGCAAAATGACTAATGTGGACTAAAGTCTCAATTTGGTTGAATCAGTAACTAATATATTGCAGAACGTTTGCTGCAACTAAATATTTCTCTCATTATAACCTCAGAAAAATGGCTTGATAGGAATTGCAATTAATTACAACTACAAAATGAATTTGTTCTATAAAATGTGCTTTGGTGACACAGTGTCATTTAAAGACCAGGAGGTTTGGAACCAGCAGACCTGGACTGGAGTGCAGATTCTGACAGTAATTGAATGTCCTTGTACAAATTACTCTAGCTTTTTTAACTGTGGGCTCTGGGTGGGAATAATAACATTTACCTCACTTGCTTTTTGTGAAGATTCATGAAATGATAAGAGGTATATGGTTAGTATGGTGATTGGCATGTTCTTATTTGTCTGTTTCTTATGCACTTACCTATTCCCTCCTTCAAGACTGGGATATGTTATTCCATGAATGCACCTCTGTTTTCTAGGCCAGAAATCTCTGGTCCTTTATTCATTAAGTCAACACCATTGGGGGGTCAACAGTGTCCCAGGCACTGTATTAGTTCCTCAAGATGTGAGCCATGAGGGGTTCTGGGGGTGGAGTTGTATAAAACCAATTAATTTGGTACTAAAATGTAGTACAAGAATTATGATAAAAAGCCAAAATGGAATGTTTTGAGATAACTGGGGGTGTCGGAGGAAGGGATGCCCTGCTTAAAACGTTTAGAAAATGTTTCATAGAGGAAGTGATGGCTGTTATCTACCAGAAAAAGAGCAGGGCGTGCCAGAAGAAAGAACCTATACCCAGATGTGGAGGTGTGCATGACCCTGATACCTGGAGAGAAACGTGAAAAATTCGGAGTGGTTTTACTTATGCGGTGGGTGTGGGAGGGGCTGAGGTTGGAGAGACCAGCCGAGCCTAGGCCATGAGGGGCCTCATGTGTCAGGCTCAGTAATTTGGACTTGATCTTAAGGATGCCGGCCAGACAGAGGCAAGTTTAAAGGAGGGAATGACTTCAGGTCTTTCTTGTATGAATGGGCAGGAGTTGGGGAAGGAGATGCAGGGAAGTCAGGTTTGTTGCTGTTGACATGGTACAAGGAAGAGGTGATGGGAAACTTGCCTCAGAAGCTGTGAGGGGTGCTGAGCGTCCACGGAGGTTTGAAGGGCAGAGGAAAGGACTCACCGCACCTGTGACTTCCGCATACATTCTTGCTGTCTCTACTTAGAGACACCTTATGCTTTAACGTTTTTCTGGCTTTCATTCATTCATTAACTTATTCAGACATCTAGGGAGCACGAAACCTGCCAGTAATCTGTATGCAGCCAGGGGAAAGAAAGAAAGATTACGTGAAAACTGGACGAGGGTTGAGAGAGCTACAGATCTTCCCTCCTGCTTCAGAGGATGTTACGGTCTGCTGGTTGGTGGGGCCTAAACTTCATTTATGATATAGTTGTATTTTCTGCTTCATAGAGAGAAATATGCACGAGATAAAGAGCCAAAAGGTCTGTATTCTATTTTTGTCCCTACATTTCTGAGTCATCTAATGTAAATCACTTCTCTAGCTGTGAGTTTCCTAATTTGTAAACAAAGGAGCTTGATTAGATCTCCTGTAACTTCAAAATGCAGTGAGCTGCTAACATCGTTAGTCGCTGGGGAAATGCAAATGAAAACCTCAGCGAGCTGTGATTTCATACCCACTAGCCTGGCTATAGTAAAATAAGACCTGCAATAACAAATCTCAGCGAGGATGTCGAAAGCACGAAGCCTCTTGCATTGCTGGTGAAAATGCAAAATGGTGCAGACACTTTGGAAAATAGTTGGGCTATTTCTCAAAAAGTGAAATGTAGAACTGTGACTTGATCCAATAAGGCCACTCTCGGTGCCTCCCCAAGAGAAGTGGGAACATATGTCCACCCAAAGACTTGCACAGATGTTTACAGCAGCATTATTCATAGAGTGAAAACCGGAAACAACCTAATTGTGTGTCCATCAGCTTGCGAACGGGTAGGCAAAGTGTGGTCTAAGCCCACAACGAAACGCAACTGAGCTGTAAAAAGGAACCAGCTGCTGGCTCGGGCTACGCCATAGATGAAGCTCAAAGACTTTCCGCAGAGTGAAAGTGTCCAGGCACAAGTGACTATGGGTGGCACGAGTCCATGCGTATGAAATGTCCAGAGAAGGCAAATTTATAGAGACGGGAAGGAGATCAGTGGTTGCCTGGGCCTGAGGGAAGGAAAAGGGTTTAGCTTTAAACGGCCATGGGGGAATAAGAACGTCCTAAAACTGATCTATGATGACAGTTACACCGCCCAATAAAGTCACTAGAAAAGCCATTGAGTTGTGCAATCCAAATGGATGAATTTTATGATCCGTAAAGCCTGCCTCAGGAACGTCGTTTGAAACATGGTATGAGCAACAGATGGCGTTGGACTCCAGAATCCTTGGAGAAACATGCAGAAAAGAGCCGTGATATGGCCAGAGTCAGCTGAAGTTTTTCATCTTCTCCTTCCGTGCTTTTCACAAACCCGATTTCACGTGTCTTGCCTGAGACTTTACCATTTCAGATCATCAAGCACTTTCCCGAAGGGATTAAAGGCCGCGGGCTTGGCCTGGCAGGCTCTTTGGGACCCTTTTCCGCGGGTGGGCACGTCGACCCCTTGTGCTCAGCAGCTCCTCGACAGCTGAGGAAGTCTCAGCACACCCCGGGCTGTGTGCGGATTGTCGTTACGTGTTATTCTCTATGACCCAACTAACGACTTTCACAGATAGGTTTTATTTTTCTTATTTTCCTTCTGCTTCCTGATCACTTTATTCTTTCAAACTTTAAAATTATTTCATAGATTATAATTTTGAGTTTTTTTCTTTTTAAAATTTGTTTCATAGATATATTTTTATTCTGCTTTCTAATCACTTTATTTCTTTCAAAGTTTTATTTTTCTTCATTCACTAAAAAATGACATTAGCCCTTTTTTTTTTTTATTCAATGTTCTTTCTGTGTTTTCATTCTGTCTTCCATTTTGTCTGTTCTATTTTGGAGTTCCTTTCTTTTTTTTTGGCATTACTATTTTTCTATGGAGGAGAAAAGGAATCTTAGTTAATTTACTTTTCTTTCTCAAGTGTTGATTGACATATGACTCAAGTGAAATCACAAAACTGCAAAGATATTAGCAAATATTTCTTGAATGCAGCTCCTAAAGATTTAAAAAATTCTTTTCCTCCTAACTGATCATTCTCATTTGCTACTCTTAGCAACACAAGTTACCAACGTATTTATTAAGTTAAGATGTTCAACAGTTAGCATTTTCTCCTTTAAAACTATGACTTGTGCTGGATTCTTTACAGAAAAGAGATGGGAACCTAACGTGTGATTGTGACTTGCTTAGGATTAGCGCCTCTACTCAGCAGAGCAGGGGGTCTCCACACACCGTGTGAGAAGCCTGCCTCTCTGGCGTGGTTTCTGCACACTTTAGTTACAGTTCCACTCGACAGGGTTTTAGGGCTTGCCAGGCACCGCGCGCTCTCTGGGTTAAGCAAGCATCGAGCAGTGTCAGCATGGCCTGGTGGCCGGGCAGGCCTTATGGTTGTGTGCTCACCGAGGGGAGGGGAGCAAGCCTTGCACAGTGTGAAGCCCACTCACCAATTCACCGTCTCCTGAAGCTTGAGGGCTGCTCAAGAGTTCATTCTCTTGGACCCACCACATATATTTTGTACTAGTGTATCTCAGGCAAGCCTAAAATCATGATGGAAAAATAACTGAACTTGAACTGAAATAAACTCACCCTACCAACAGCCATGGCTTATTAACTGTCCTGAGCCGAGCCTGACTTTCTAGAGTCCTCACCTGACGAAACATGCAAAGGAGCTCTTCGGTGACACCAGTAGACAGTCATTTAGTGCCTGGTATGTGCCATCACACCAAGGAGTAACTCATTTAACCTTCTCCATGTTACAGGCCAAGATAAGGAAGCAAAGAGACACAGAGAAGCTTGCCAGGGCCACATGTTAGAAAACCAAAGCTGGGGTCTGAACTCAGGCAGTGGGACTCCAGTCTGCATATGTAGCTGCTACACTCTGCTGCCTTGCTTAGTAGATGAGATGCTGTATGTGGCGCACAGTAGGTGTGCACCAGAAACTTACAGAATGAAAAACGGCCGCACCAAATAACTAAGACTGGTCTCACTGCAAGTGCACTATTAAAAGCTGTGAAGAGAAAGGCAAGAGAGCCATGGCCTCAAGAATCTGAGGGAAAATCATTTACTACTTCGCATTCTGCAGCAGGAGGTTCTGATAAAAACAATTTCAGTCTCAAATACACAGAAAATTTACCTTCCGTGCATCTTTTCTTAGAAAACTCCTGGAGTAAATAATTGGACAGTAAATTTAAAAAGAGGGATGACTGGGTAGAGAAAATAGAGGATCTATTGTGGGGTTGCCGAGGAGAGAAGAAGCAGCAGCGAAAAGGAAGCCCTGAGAGGCCAGCTCTGCCACAGGTGTAGGGAGCGCCGGTGCAGCTGCAGGAGGCGGCGGGAGGGCTGGGGAGAGCATTTGAAAGCCACGCAGCAGTTATACACGTATCTAATGGGGCGTTTGGAAATAACTGGTGGTTATTAAATCTATGGAGAGAGGGAGCTGTACGCAAATAAGGAATTCTAATCTTAGGACGTTGCTTGGCTCTTTAATAAACAAGTACAGAGTAATGATTTAAAGACTGACTACTAAGTTAACCAGGATTATAACGTGACGGCACTGTCAGGATGGAGGGTGGAGAGCAGATGTAGGGGCAGCAGTTTTAAATATGCTGAATATTGATCTGCTATAATTGAAAGTAAGCAGATAATTTCTAAAAGCAACCAACCAGGAAATGGCAATATAAGCATTTTCATATGTAAAATATCAGAAGAAATAGATAAAGGAATTGAAAGTGCTTTTGGAACTAGGGCGGGTTGGGAAGTAGGGAAAGGAACTGCATTTTTTGGTGAGCCTATTTTAAAGTTTTGCTTTGAAAACTATGTGCATAAAAAAATCCATAAAATTCACACTAAAATAAAAATTGGTATGTTGAGGATAGGGTCTTGGCTGAAGGGAGCTGATAATAAATTAAAGAAGAAAAGTCTAGCATAATATTCTCTAGAAATAGTTTAAAAAATAGAGCAAAATTTCAATATGATTTGGACAAGGTTCTAAATAATTATAGAAAGAAATTTTCTTAAGGGTCTCCTATCCTTGTCTCTTTTCTGCTCTGCCAGGCTTTAAATTCCTGCCTCCCATTCATTCACTTAGATAAGTCACCACAGCTACCTTGGAGCAGGCAACCTAGAGTTGGGGCACTAAACCGACGCCATTGGAGCATCTCTGGCCTTTTCTCCGGAGTGTCCTTTATTTGGGGCCTGTGTGGCCACATGCCATCAAGCCACCTGTCCTCTCCGGGCCAAGAGAAAGGCGGCAGGGCACCCAGGCTAAACTTGTCCCGAGCTGGCCAGGACTCTGGCAACTGATGCGAGCTCTCAGGGCAAAGGTCATGAGGCAAGGATTGGGTTTCTCCCTCCAATGATGAAGGCATCCTGGCTCGCAGACACTCGATCCCTCCTTTCCTTGCCTCCCTTCCTTCTCTGTCCTTATTCAGCAGAGGCAGCAATTTAAAGAAAGTGCAGGCTTTAGAATTTTCTCAGGTTCAAACACTTACTAGCTGTGGACTTCCCCAAACTCAGCTGTAAATCTACCCAGCAAATTAAATAAAGTGATTTATGTAAAAATACCTGGTACAAAGTTTTTGCTGCTATTCTTCGTCCTCTCTCCTTCTTTCTTGCTATAATTATTAAATAATTATTAAGAGTAGGTGTAATATATTAATAGTATTTTCATTCTGGAAGCTTCAAGGGCCGATTTGGCCCATAGAAGTGTTAGTTTCATCTCAGATGGCAAAGTTATAGTACCTTTTTTAGTATTTGTCAGTTTATAATTATAGCACTTGTCTATTAATCTTGATAATAAACAACAACCAATTTATTAATGGCCTAAAAGGTGATACATCTATTTGTACGTTTGTCCTGACAGCCTCCAGAGAGTTCATTCTCCTCCAGTGTCTATGTTTCTATCACTTTAGGATGAAGGAGAAAGGAGCCACTTTAATGTGAAATCAAAGTCAAAAAATTCTTTTTGTGCATGTAATGCATACCAGACCCTATTACATCCCATCCCTAAATGTTTCCTCCACTTGCTGTCCCTTCGGGAAGTCATTACTTGTGACTTTAAAGGTTCTATGTCTTCAGTAGACCAGACGTTTTCCTGTGAGCAGAAGTGGTCGTCCGCATGTGGAACTGTATGTGCCATTGTTTGCCTCAGCACAAGTTCAATATTGAATCAGAGCAGTTCAGTTCATTCATATGATAAATAACCATAGCTATCTTTGAGATATTATTTTGTTATTCTTGATTATGCTTTAAAGATTTTAGCTTTGGTATTAAAATATTCCAGGGTTTGCAAAGTTAATATTTTTCTTTCACCTGAATCATCCCAACCATGAATGGAATTTTTAGACTTATGCTTTCGACAGGCTCAACCGATAAAGACAAAATTATTAAAAAGTTTAGTTATGAAAAGCCAAAGTAGTGTTTAATATTAAATGATCTGCAAGCTCAAACTGAAAAGCTTGCATGACCACATTCAAGGGAGATTATCCAGATGCTATATTAAGTAGTTAATCTAAACACACATTCATTTATTGCCCTTATATTCAGAGCCTATAGATCATCTTTAGGTACACTTTCAATTCCAGCTGAAAAGATATTTCAGTACCTGCCTCTTAGTATCTGCTTTGTTTTTATGGACATGCATAGAGAATACTTCTTAAGAAAATTGCCTTTGGTTGAACTTTGCAGGAAAGTTGGTTTGATAGAGGCATTTGGTATGGCCCCTTAGTCATTAAAGGTAGGTAATTAAATTCCCCTAGTTTGTGAATTTGGATGGGCAGTGAAGCCTGGCATGAGGTTTAGTGAGGGGGCAAGATTGGATGGATAGGCAGAAATCATCAAACTTGATTCTGAATGCAGGTTCTATACAACTTTCTAAGTGGCTGATGACAGTGCTGGAGGACTGAGAAAGACCCTCCGACACTTTGGGGCTAGTTTCTTTAATATTCAGAATTGAAAATGTAGAAAGTGTTGATTAAAATGTGCTAAGCTGAGCATGTGTCTGAACTGATGGAAGAGTGTAGCATTCAGAAGGATACTTTACTGTCTGGTAGAATTTATTTTACAAGGAACTTGAGATACTAGTTTCTTATACCTGTTTTTTCTATGAATGGTCAAAAGGGTAAATTAAATATATTGTCAGTACCTCTGTGTATTTAGCACTCTTCTATGTTCAGTGGCAGATACAGTTAGAGTTTCTGCCTTCTTTTCCTGGAATATGAAACACATAAATATGGAAGTATAATAATAATAGGAGATGGAAAATGGTTAAGTACCAATTGACTGATACAGATAGAAAGCATATTCAGGAGAGAGTTCAGATGAAGGGAATCTAATCCCAGACTGGGTCAGTGAGGCTTTCACAGAAGGATTGACATTTGACCATGGCAGAGCATGGAGGGGGAGAACGGAGGGCATCCTGGGGTGCTGAAGTGAGATAACCAGGGACACAATGGAAATTAGGACGCTGAGTCACTTACTGGGGAGAAGAAAGTTTGCTCTTAGCTTTGATGAGTCTGAGGTTTCCAGAAGAAACATCTGATTGGAAGGTGAAGATGTGAAGTGGGAACTCAGAAGAAACTACAGCACTGATATTAGAGTAGTGGCCAAGGCCAACTCCAAGGAGAAGAGTGTTTTCAGGACTTGACTGAGTAATATTTTAAAAAATGTGGATCAGTGGGAAGATAGCATCGGATTAGGCAGACAAGGCTCAGCTCTCTCACAAAAACAACAGAGAAAGAGCCAAAAGCTGCCCGAGGGACCTGATATGAGAGTTGGCAGACCAGGACAGTGCTTCACAGCTCCCAGGAGGTTGAGGGACAGAGAGCGGAAGGAGCCGGAACAACAAACTGTGAGTTACTAAACCTCCCAGCTGGGAAGGGCTCCCCTCCCCCACCCTCCACATATTAAGTGGGTGGGGGTATGGGAGGTGTGAGGGGTGTGGGGTGTGTGTGTGTGTCGGGGGGTAAAACCCCTGGCTCATTGCAGCTGGCTGAGAGGGAAGCAGTATACAGTATTTGTCCTTTTGTGTCTGGCTTGCTTCGCTCAACATAGTGTCCTCCAGGTTCATCCATGTTGCCATATGCTTTATGACTTCATTTCTTCTGACAGCTGCATAATATTCCATCGTGTGAATAGACCACAATTTGTTTATCCATTTGTCTGTTGATGGACACCTGGGTTGTTTCCAGCTTTTGGCAATGGTGAATAATGTGGCTATGAACATTGGTGTGCAGATGTCTGTTCGTGTCACTGCTCTCAGTTCTTCTGGGTATATACCCAGTAGTGGTATTGCAGGGTCACGTGGCAAGTCTATATTCAACTTCTTTGGGAACTGCCAAACAGTCCTCCATAGTGGTTGTACCATCCTGCATTCCCACCAACAGTGAAGAAGTGTTCCTATCTCTCCACATCCTCTCCAACACTTGTAGTTCTCTGTCTTTTTAATAGTGGCCATTCTGATAGGTGTGAAATGATATCTCATTGTAGTTTTGATTTGCATTCTCTAATCATGAGTGATGTTGAGCACTTCTTCATGTGTTTTTTTGCATTTGTATTTCTTCTTAGGAGAAATGTCTATTCAAGTCTTTTGCCCATTTTTTAATTGGGTCATTTGTCTTTTTACTGTTGAGTTGTAACATCTCTTTATATATCCTGGATATTAAACCCTTATCAGATATGTGATTTCCAAATATTTTTTCCATTGAGTTGGCTGCCTTTTCACCCTTTTGATTATTTAGGAGTGTGTTGTTCAGTCTCCACACATTTGCGAATTTACTTTTTTTCTGTCTATTATTGATTTCTAGCTTCATTCCATTATGATCTGAGAAGATGCTTTGTATAATTTCAATCTTTTTATATTTATTGAGAGCTGTATTGTGACCTAACATGTGGTCTGTCCTGGAGAATGATCCATGGGCACTTGAGAAGAATGTATAAACCACTGAGTTTGGATGCAGTGTTCTGTATATGTCTGTTAGGTCTAACTTGTTTATCATATTGTTCAAGTTCTCTGTTTCCTTGTTGATCTTCTGTCTAGTTGTTCTATCTAATGATGTGAGAGGGGTGTTGAAGTCTCCAACGACTGTTGTAGAAATGTCTATTTCTCCCTTCAGTGATGCCAGAGTTTGTCTCATATATTTTGGGGCACCCTGGTTAGGTGCGTAGATATTTATGACTGTTATATCTTCCTGGTGGATCATCCCTTTTATTAATATATAATGGCCTTCTGTATCTCTTATAACTTTTTTTGCATTTAAAGTCTGTTTCGTCTGATATTAGTATAGCTACCCCTGCTCTTTTCTGGTTACTATTCGTGTGGAGTATCTTTTTCTAACCTTTCACTTTCAGCCGGTTTGTATCCCTGGGTCTAAGGTGAGTTTCTTGTAAGCAGCATATGGATGGCTCATGATTTTTTATCCATTCTATCAGCCTGTATCTTTTGATTGGGGAGTGTATTAGTTAGCCAAAGGGGTGCTAATGTAAAATACCAAAAAATGGGTTGGTTTTTATAAAGGGTATTTATTTGGGGTAGAAGTCTACAGAGACCAGGCCATAAAGCGTTAAGTTTCTTCTCTCACCACAGTCCATTGCCACGTGTTAGAGCAAGACAGCTGCCGGCGTTTGCCACGGTTCAGGCTTCTGGGGTTCCTCTCTTCCGGGGGCTGTGTTTCTCTCTGGGCTTAGCTCCTGTTTCCTCCACAAGGTCAGCTGTAGATGATCAGGCGAACAGCTTGCTTCTCTTCTCCTGGGGCCTTCTTTCCAACATCAAAACTGCTTCTCAAAAGACTGCTTCAACTGTCCTTGGCCTTGCCTTTTATATTTGATTCCCCACCCACCAAGGGGTGGGGCTCAACGCCCTAATCCTAACCTAATCATGCCCAGATTAACAGATCAGTTTACAAGCATGATTCAATTATATTTTTGGAATTCATAATTACATCAAACTGCCACAGGGAGTTTAATCCATTCACATTCAGTCATATCACTGTAAATGCACTATTTACTTCCTCCATTTTATTTTTTGGTTTTCATATGTCATCTTGTTTTTGTCTCTCTTTTTACTGTTTTGGTTATCCTTTCTGCTATTCTTTCTTCTATACTCTCCTCCAAGCCTCTCTCTCCTGTCTTTTTTCTTTTAGGCACTAAGGCTTCCTTTAATATATCTGCAAAGGTGGGCTCTTTTTTTGCAAACTCTCTTAGTTTCTGTTTGTTTGTGAATATTTTATACTCACTTTCATATTTGAAGGACATTTTTGCTGGATAAAGAATTCTTGGCTGGCAGTTTTTCTCTTTCAGTTTCCTAATTGTATCATACCACTGTCTTCTCGCCTCCATGGTTTCTAAAGAGACATCTGCACTAAGTCTTACTGGATGTCCCTTGTATGTGATCATTTGTTTCTCTCTTTTATCAAGAAAATGATAAAGAATTTTCCCTTTATCTTTGACATTTGACATTCTGAGTAGTATGTGTCTTGGCCTAGGTCTATTTGGATTTATTCTCATTGGGGTATGGTGTGCTTCTTGGACATGTAAGTTCATTTCTTTCATGAGAATTGCAAAATTTTCAGCTATTATTTCCTCAAATGCTCTTCCTGCCCCTTTCCCTTCTCTTCCCCTTCTGGAACTCCCATGACACATGTTGCATTTTGTGTTGTCATTCAACTCTCTGAGCCCCTGCTCAATTTTTTCCATTCTTTTCTCTCTCTGTTCTTTTCTCTCTTCAATATTAGCTGCTCTGTCTTCAGTATCACTTATTCTTTCTTCTATCACTTCAAATCTGCTATTGTATGCCTCAAATGTGTTTTTGGCCTCACATATTATGTCTTTCATTCCCATGAACTCTGTTACTTTTCTGTTCAGGTTTTCAAATTCTTCTTTGTGTTTGCTCAATGTCTTCTTGATGTCATTTACCTCTTTAACAGTATTGTCTTTCAACTCAATTTGATTTTGGAAATTTGTGCTCATCTTGCTGATTAGTTCTCTCAAATTCTGCATCTCTTCTGGGACTTTGATGTATTCCTTTTCTTGGGCCATGTCTTCTATTTTCTTAGTATGGCCCGTAATTTTTTACTGGTGTTTAGGCATCTGGTTAAGATGTAGTTTACTCAGATACTCAATCTCTTTCTCTTATATAGGGATTTAGTGGCAGGGTGCTGTGAGTTACCAACAGCTCTTTGATTTTTGGCTCAACCTGGCTTGTTAGGACTGTCCTGCTGGTTGCTCAAAACTGGGCACTGGACCCAGTAATTGGTTGTAGAGTCACTTCCTAGGGCCTTGGGCAGGGAGGCTATAGAGGCCAGGAAATTCCTCTCCTACTTATTTTTAATTTTCTTATGTGTACTTCCTTGGTCTGCAAGGAGATAGTGCTCTTTGGCAGCTCTCAATTCAATGCCTGGTCCAAGTGTATTTGTTGTGACACAGATCAGATCAATGTGATAGAGCTTCCTGTCTAGAGGCTAAGAGCCTCATAATTCAAACTTTCTGAGACAGTTCTCCAGTCTTCTCTGGCAGCTCCCTCCCTTTCCCCAGCTAGGAAATATTTCCACTCCCCTCTGAGTCCTCAACAATCAGTCCCTGTTAGTAGAGGAGGCAATTGGGAGGTTTGTATATTTTTACCCCTTGCAGGCTCCAAGGCAAACAATGGCGCAGCCCCACCCAGCCTGGAAGGGCTCTTGGGAGACCAAACCTGTGAGTCAAAAGCCGAGTCAGCTCCAGGCTCTCTCTCCCCTCTCCTGTGGAGTCCTCAACAATTAGTCCAGGCTAGACTAGACTAGAGAGGGAGATTGCGAGGGTTGGATTTCTCCAGTCCTCCGCTGCTCCCAGGGCAAACCACCGTGTGGTCCAAATTTGTGGGTTAGAACCCGAGTCAGCCTTAGGTTGTGTCCCTCTCTCTCCCCTTTCCCGGGGTGGTAGATCCCTGGAGCCCCCCTTGTCTGTAGTCTCAGGCCCAGAGGCCCAAGAATTCTAAAGAGTCTTTAGTGTGGGGGAGGGTGCCGGCAGCAGCAGCCGCTGCTGGTTCCAACTCACGGTTCCATTGCAATTTTCCTCTTCTGTCCCTCTCTCCTCTGGGTGGTGTGCAGCCTTCACCTGCTGTCCTAAACCCTAGAAGATCTTTTTTCAGGGCTGTTTCAGCCTGTCCTCTAGCTATTTTTCTCGAAAAGAGATTCCTGTGTCTTACTAGTCCTCCATCTTCCCGAAAGTCCCCCTACATTCTGTTTTTTTTTTTTTTACCGGGAGTTCCTGGGCATCGAACCCAGGTCCCTTCATATGGGAGATGGAAACCCAACCATCTGAGCCACATCTGTCCCCACCCCTACATTCTTTTCAAGCACCCATGGATCTTTCTCTAAGATAGAGCATATGTTGGGTCACAAGACAAGTCTCAATAAATTTAAAAAGATTGAAATTATACAAAACACTTTTCTGATCATAATGGAATGAAGCTAGAAATCAATAATGTTTGGAAAGAAGGAAAATTCATAAATATATGGAGATTAAACTACACACTCTTAAATTATCAGTGGGTCAAAGAAGGAATATCAAGAGAATTCAGCAAATATCTTGAGATGAATGAAAATGAGAACATAACATATCAAAACCTATGGGACACCACAAAGGCAGTGCTGAGAAGGAAGTTTATAACCTTCAATGCTTACATTAAAAAAGAAGAAAGAGCTGAAATTGAAAACCTAACCGCACACCTGGAGGAACTAGAAAAAGAACAGCAAATTAACTAAACCAAACCAAAGGAAAGAAATAGTAAAGATCAGAGCAGAAATAAATGAAATCAAGAACAAAAAACAATAGAGAGATTCAATAAACCAAAAGTTGGTTCTTTGAGAAGATAAAACTGACAAACCCTTAGCTAGACTGACAAAGAAAAAAAGAGAGAAGACACAAATAAATAAATCAGAAATGAGAGGGGGAAATTACGACTGACCCTGCAGAAATAAGAGAGGTCATAAGAAGATACTATGAATAGCTGTACGCCAAAAAACTAGAAAATGTAGATGAGATGGAAAATTCCTAGAAACACACAAACCATCTACACTGACCCTAGGAGAAATAGAAGACCTCAACAAACCAATCACAAGTGTGAAGAGATTGAAACAGTCATCAAAAACCTTCCAAAGATGAAAAGCCCAGGACCAGGTGGCTTCACAGGTGAATTCTACCAATCATTCAAAGAGGACTTAATACCAATCTTGCTTAAGCTCTTCCAAAAAACTGAACAGGAAAGAATGTTATCAAACTCATTTTATGAAGCCAACATCACCCTAATACCAAAACCAGATAAAGATACTATGAAAAAAGAAAATTACAGACCAATATCTCTAATGAATATAGATGCAAAAATCCTCAACAAAATGCTTGCAAACAAAATTCAAAAGCACATTAAAAGAATTATACGCCACGATCAAGTGGGTTTTATCCCAGATTTGCAAGGATGATTCAACACAAGAAAATCAATTAGTGTAATAAACCACACTGATAAATTGAAGAAGAAAAATCACATGATCCTCTCGATTGATGCAGAAAAGTCATTTGACCAAATATAGCACCCTTTCTTGAGAAAAACACTCTAAAAGACAGGAATAGAAGGAAGCTTTCTCAATATGGTAAAGTGCATATATGAAAAACCTACAGCTAACACTGTAGTGAAAGGCTGAAGGCTTTCCTGCTGAGACCAGGAACAAGACACAGATGCCCATTGTCACTATTGTTATTCAATATTGTGCTAGAGGTTCTAGCTAGAGCAATTATGCTAGACAAAGAAATAAAAGGCACCCAAATAGGAACAGAAGAAGTAAAACTTTCACTATTTGCTGATGACATTATCCTATATCTAGAAAACCCTGAAAAATGCACAACCAAGCTACTAGAATTAATAGATGAGTTCAGCAAAGTGGCAGGATACAAGATTAGTACACAAAAATCAATAGCATACCACGGGAATGGCCACACTTCTCGCCAGCCCTCGTGTGGCAGCTCTTCTACTGTATTCAAACCAGCCTTGCTGCCAGGACTGGACAACCCAGGGGAGGCCACTGAGCGGCTCTCCCCAACCCAGCAGAGGCGCAGCTCGGGGGGGGGGGGCGGTGAGCGTGCCAGGGAGGGGGCATCCGTGAAGACGGAGCCTCCGCCGCCACGCACGCTCCTGAGCGAGGAGGGCAATGATGAAATCTGTCCATCACGAGCAAGGTAGTCTCAGTCTTCCTGGTAAACCCAGTACAAGCCGTACCCACTTGTGCTACTGTCATTTGCAAAGCGAGGAAATGCTACTACTACTACTGATGAGAAAACTACAAATGCAAGCTTAAGGAAAGAGACTTTTACCTTCCTGCAATTTGGGGTTGGCGCTTGAAGAAAAATAAACTTGCTGTTTCCAGTTTCTTAAGTAGCCTGAAACCCCCCTGGGTGCAAAAAGGCAGGATTTTTATTTTATTTTATTTTATTTTATTTTTTTGCGTCGAGCATCCTATGCAGGCACTAGAATTCCCTCACTGTAGCTGCCAGCAGTGAAAAGAAATATATCCTACTGTAGCTGAGCTTGTGTTCAGCACCCTGTCCTTCAGCCAAGACCTCTAGCATGCCCGAGCCATCCTGCCGCCAGGGATTTCCTGCACTCTCCCACCACTTGGACCCCCTCTGTGCCTTCCCCCGCAAGGAGGCAGGCCCCTCCCCTGATTTCCTTTGCCAGGATCCCTGCCCTTCAGAGCCCCAAGTGCTCCTCTTTTTACCTAAACTTGTGCACACACAGGCCCAAGTCCCTTCCTTTCCCCCACTTCTTCGCCAATTTCTGGAGGCTGAGATCCAACTGCCCAGACTTCAAAGGAAGACTAGTCCTCTTGAGAGATTGCAAAGGGCTATCTCTGCCTCCAAAAGGAAAAAAGGTTGAGGTGTATATGATTTTTAACTGTATTAGGGATGTATGAACCAGTTTAAAAACGAGGTTGTCTTTACTCTCGATGAATGCAAATCAACCAATGATGCCTCGTGTAACCGGACGGAGTGTGGTTAACTTAGTTAAAACCAGTTCATACATCCCTTAATCTTTTTTTTTTTTTTTTTTTTTTTTTATGACTGTTGTTATTATTATTATTTGGGGTTCCTTGTGTTGTTGGGTTTTTTTTTGTTTGTTTTCCTTTGCAACTCTCCACACTAAAACTCGCAATATTGTGGGGGGAGAAGCCATGACTAAATTCTATGCTGCGATGATGTAGCAGTAAATCAGCTCCCAGCACCAGCAGCTGGGACTACAGCTCGCAATAATCACTATTGATTTAAAGCTTTATTTAGCCTTTATCTATAACCTCGTAGTCAATAAGGTCTTGCCACATTTTATTAGTGAGGTTGAGAAATGTATTATTTGTTTGTCGTTCTTCCCTGTCCCCCCAATATTAAACTGTGAAAATTGTGATTTGTTTTAAACTCTGGGTGAATCATAGCTTAGTTTGCATGTCCAGCTAATTTGTTTCTATACATTTTGTTTGATTTTCTTTTT
Source organism: Tolypeutes matacus (assembly GCA_026826555.1). Taxonomy (NCBI): domain Eukaryota; kingdom Metazoa; phylum Chordata; class Mammalia; order Cingulata; family Chlamyphoridae; genus Tolypeutes; species Tolypeutes matacus. The sequence continues at coordinate 8,535,516 of JAKSZT010054568.1, forward strand.
TCCTTCTCTCAGGGCTTTTACAAAAAGTATATATATATATATGGATCTTCTGAAAAGTTTTTTGAGGTGCAAGTTTTTCTCTTTCTCTCTCTCTGTCTCTCTCTCTCTGATTAATGGACATAATGCTGAGATTCAATCACTACATTAAACTTGACTGTGAAAGCAAAACAAAAAGCCCCCAATGGCTGTTTTCCAAATAGCTCTGGGGAAGCCACGTGACAGTCGGAAGCCAGTTTCAGAACTGCATCACATTTTCTGACCCTCTGTCTCTTCCTCTCCTCTCTTTCTTCAAGAAGGAAGTTAATCCTAGTGATTTCAGCCCACGCATTAAACAGGAAACGATAATAAATGTGTAGAATTCATATTTTTCTAAAGGGAACTTAAAAACTGCTGCTACATGTTATGTACAAAACTGGTTTATGCCACATGAACAGAGAATCACAAGTTTGGTTTTGGTACTTTCGTTCCTCTTTGTATTCAGTTGTATAGTACTTCCAAATTCAAAATGAAAAGAAAAGCTGTTCTGTATCGAACCATCTAAGCAATAAAATGTTATATTTCAACAAAAAAAAAAAAAAAAAAAAAAATCAATAG
>JAKSZT010054568.1:8536209-8612135 GCA_026826555.1 Tolypeutes matacus
AAAAAAAAAAAAAAAAAAAAAAAAAAATCAATAGCGTATCTATACACTGCTGATGTGCATTCTGGGGAGGAAATCAGAAAAAAAAATCCATTTATTACAGCGATTAAAATAATCAAATATTTAGGAATAAACTTAACCAAGGATATAAAGGACCTATATTCAGAAAATTACAAAACATTGCTATAAGAAACTGAAGAAGACTTAAATAAATAGAAGGACATTCTGTGTTCATGGATTAGAAGACTAAATATCGTTAAGATGTCAATTCTACCCAAACTAATTTACAGATTCAACACAATCCCAGTAAAAATCCCAGTTACCTTTTTTTTTGCAGAAATCGAAAAGCCAATAATCAAATTTATTTGGAAGGGCAAAGGGCTCCGAATAGCCAAAAGTATCTTAAATAAGAAGAACGAAGTTGGAGGACTCTCAGTTCCTGACTTCAAATCATATTACTTAGCTACAGTGGTAAAAACAGCATTGTATTGGCATTAGGACAGACAGATTGACCAATGGAACTGAATTGAGAACTCAGAAATTGACCCTCACATCTATGGTCAAGTGATTTTGACAAAGCCATTAAGCCCACCCAGCAGGGCCAGAATGGTCTAGTCAACAAATGGTGCTGGGAGAACTGGATAGCAATATCCAAAAGAAAGAGGACCCCTACCTTACACCGTATACAAAAATTAACTCAAAATGTTTCAAGGACCTACATATCAAAGGAACAACCATAAAACTCCTAGAAGAAAATGTAAGGAAACATCTTTAAGATCTCGTGGTAGTGCATAGTTTCTTAAACCTTACACCCAAAGCACGAGTGTCAAAGGAAAAAGTAGAGAAAATGAGACCTCCTCAAAATTCAACAATTTTGCAGCTCAAAGAACTTTGTCAAAAGGGTGAAAAGGCAGCCGACTCAATGGGAGAAAATATTTGGCAATCATATTTCTAATATCCATGATATATAAAGAGATCATACAACTCAACAATAAAAAGACAAACTATCTGATTTAAAAATGGGCAAAACACTTGAAAAGACAACTGTCCATAGAAGAAATACAAATGGCAAAGCAACACATGAAAAAATGTTCAATATCATTAACAATTAGGGAAATGCAAATCAAAACTACAATGAGATATCATTTCACACCTATCAGAATGGCCACTATTAAAAAGTCAGAAAACTGTAAATGTTGGAGAGGATGTGGAGAGATGAGAATGCTCATTCACTGTTGGTGGGACTGTAGAATGGTCCAGCCACTGTGGAGGACTGTTTGGCAGTTGCTAAGGGAGTTGAATATATTGTAGAACTTGCTATGGGACCCGGCAATACCGTTGCTAGGCCTCTAGCCTAGCTCTATGGCTAGCTCTTTCTCTTCTTTCAGGGTTCAGCTGAAATGTTGTCTCTTTCCTAAAGGAGTCAGTTCCTTCCCCACCTCTTCTCCCCTCTTGCCTCTCCACAGCTACTCCCTGTCACATGACCAGATTTCTTTCTTTCACAGCAAGGAACAGAATCTGAAAGCTTCACAGAGCATTGCAGAGCTGCAAAGATGATTAGGTAAGACTTGGAGATTCTTATCTTCTAACAGAAGCAATGCACATGCAAACTCAAAATAATAGCAAAATAGATTGTGAAGAGTGACTTGGCCAGGAGAATGCTAGCTTAGGGCAGGAGGGAGGTACTGGGGTGAGGATGGAGCACACACAAGGGGCTTTTATTTCTTGACCCAGGGTGGTGATCACCTTATAATAAGTCATTAAGCCACACATTTGGTTTGTGTGGTTTTCTCTGTGTATAATTATACAATAAAAAGATTATTAAAGTGGTTGGGAAAGTAAAGGTAATCTAGCAATCTGAAGAAAGGAAAGGTCCCTTGGAGGAGGGGGCGTCTGAGCTGAGATGGAAGTTATAGGATGAATAGGATTCTAAGAAAGGGAGGTGGGAGAGGCCCTTCTGGGTAAATAAATAAAATCCAAAAGTAGGAGTTTATGTTTAAAGAATGGCAACTAGTCCAAACATGGCAACCTCTTTGAGGGAGGGGTGGAAAGCTAAGGCTGGGGAGACAGATTGGGAGCATGGGAAACGCTAAGTGACAAATGAGATAAATACTACATATTCCTGGTTCACAGTCATCGTGTCAGTATTGTTGGAATAAAGGAATTCTCTATTAGGGGGTCTACAGTTGGCTTAGTGCCCAATCTGAATTTACCTCTTGGGCAAATAGAGTTGTCATGTATTTCAACCCACCACTGATGCATAAGGAAGCACCTGCAGAAAAGAGAAAAGAAGACGGTTTTGAAATTCATCAGCAGCTGTTTATGCAAAGGGCAGTGAAGATTGGGAAGCTTTCAAAGGCAGGGCGAGTGGTACATCTTAACTCTGTTGGTAAAATTGTTTTCTTAAATTTTGAAATGTTTGTGTGTTACATTTCAATCAGGAAGTGGGAAAACTTTGGAACTGGAGAAGAAAATCAGTGAATATGGAAAGTGAAAATATCTGCACAAACAGAAGAAGGGAGAAAGGTTTTGTTGCAGGTTGGATGGAATAAGCTGGAAGTAAAGTGTTAAGAGTGAAATAGGAAGCAGCGAGTGACCAGTCGAGCAAGACAGCGTCTGTCACCTTCGTGGAAAAATCAAGTGCTTTGAGTTCGACTGGGTTATAGTCTTGGTTGCCAGGTTTTGAGTCTTTGAGCAAGACACTTAACCTAAGCGGACCTCAGCTATACTTGGGTCATGAGGCTGTTGGGCTTGAATGAGATACTGGACAGAAACTCTCTGGAGCTATGCCTGGTACCTTGTAGCCCTCAGTAGGTAGTGATCCAGCTCCTTCTCCCCTTCTGTTCTGCCCTCGCCCCTCACCCCCTTAGTAGTCTAACTGCTTCTTCCATTCTTCAGTTCAGTTAGTAAAATGTGATGAGTTTCATCTCACAAAGTCAGATAGAATTGGCTTGCCGTATATCCATCCTGGTGCTTGGAAGTCTTTTCATATTTGATCCGAGTAGAGACCAAATTCCATCTGGAGTTTATAAAACATCTTTTACTTTTCGTTTTCAAACAGATTTTTCTACATGTGTCTACTAGATGGCTTGAAAGCTGTAAGGAGGAATAAAATGGTGTGAAAGAATTCCAAGGTGGTATGCAAATTTCTCCATTATAACAAATAGTTTCTTATTATTAATATCACCAATTTTAAACTGAAATTACTAAAGACAAATGGAATTTCAATAAACGACTAGAATGCTTTTTAATAATATACTCAATTACCAGCTGATTAAATCCAGAGTCCTTAGTGTGACGTTTATGTCCCTCCACCACTGACCCTAAGCTCCTGCTCCATCTTATATGTATTATTTGTAAAATGTGTTTCCTGTTCTCATCTGATCCTCACAGCCTCCCTTTAGGAGAGGACAACCATCTGTTAAGTGGTGAGCCTAGTCTCGCCTAGACAAACTTGGTCTTTGTGCTTCCAAACCTTTCTTCTCTCTCCGCAGCAGAACGCTCTCTTTGGTGTTCCATAGAGGAGATTCCTTTTCTGTGCTTTCCCACATCCCTCTGCCAGGAGCACCTTTTTCTTTGCCTATTGTTCTATTTATCTTTAACACATGGCTCAAGTGGACTTTCCAATGAACTGGGCTGACAGTTGGAATTTTGAGACTCTTCTCTGTACACCCAAAGCACAGGCACCTATAGTATAGCACAGTGTCCAAGTTCCCCTAAGTTCTCTAAGCTCCATCGCCGTTGTTACGGAGAGACAGTAATCCGTGCCCCTGATATCCATTCTCTCCCTTTTCCTTAACCATATGTAGAACCGTCCATTTGTAGCTGGGCATACGACTACCTGGAATAAAGTAATATTCTCAGCCTCTCTTCCACGTAGGAATGGCCATGAGACTACGTTCTGGCCATTGGGACATAAGAGGAAGTGCCAGGTGTAACTTATGGGAGAGCTGTCCTTCATTCCGTCCTGCTGGCCGCAACGTGCCTGTCCTCTCTGGAACTCAGGCGCCACGCTGGCCATGAGCTGGGAGCTGTGTGCAGAGAATGGAGGAGCTCAGCCGCCTGCTACCTGTAAAATGCCTTACTCCTAGGCTGCTGCCAGATTTCTCTGGATGTCGTTTATGTTTGAGAGTTACTTCATTCTTATTGAAGCTATTGTTATTTTAAGGTTGCTATTATTTGCAGCTGAATGCAATTCTAAGGGGAGTTTTTATTCCTAGAAAGCCTCTCTTCCCCCCCTTTCTCCCTGCTCCCCCTGCCCCCAATATTGTGAACTAGGGGAGGGTAGGAGCCACACTTCATTTTTCACATTTGAAAACACGTTAGAGGGTTTGGCATTCATTAATTTCCACAAATAAGTTACTAAATTCAGGCACCATGTTAGGTACTGGGGATACAGGGAGGAATCATTTCGACATGGTCCCTGCCCTGACAGAGCTCAAAATTGAATGGGAAAAGACCCCAAATCAGCAATGAGACCGGTGGATCTCAGCATTTGCCCCACATTATGTTTGCTTGGGAGATTTTCTTTCTTTCTTTCTTTTTTTTTCTTTTTTCTTTTACTGGGAGGTCCTGGGGATTGAACCCAGTTCCCTCCATATGGGAGACGGAGGCCCAACCATTTGAGCCACATCCACCCCTCTGGAGATTTTAAAAACTACTAAAAACCACAAAAAATCTACTGAGACACATATCACTCCCCTACCTGCTACCAATTAAATCACCATCTTAGGGGGCAAGGGCTGGGCATGTGTGTGTTATGAGCCTCCCGTGTGATTCTAACATGCACTGAAGGTGGAAGAGCCCTTGCACTAATCCGATAAGAAGACCTAGCAAAGATTCTGACCTAATCACTAGGGACCACATACGAGAACTAAACGAACATCCGTGGCCGCAGTAACAAATGCCCACAAGTTGGGTGACTTGAAACAACAGAATTTTATTCTCACATAGTTCTGGAGCTGTACATGTGAAATCCCAGCGTAGGCAGGGCTGCAGCCTGCAGAGACTCCAGAGAGCCCTCCCTGCCTCTTCCAGCTTCTGGGGGCTGGACGCATTCCCTGGCTTCCTTGGCTTGTGGCCATATTGCGCCGATCCCTGCCTTGTCCTCAGGTTTCTCCTCCTCCTTCTCTACCCCATCTCCCCTGCAACTCTCTTATAAGAACACTTGTCATTGGGTGTAAGGTCCACCTGGATAATCCAGAATGATCTTTTCATCTCGAGATCCTTAATTCCATCTGCGAAGACCCTTTCTAATAAATAAAGTAACACTCACGGGTTCTGGGAGTTAGTATGTAAACATATCTTTGGGGAGCCACCATTCAACCCTCTACAAGAACCTGTTTTGTATCAGGCTGCAAGAAAGCTTTTCTATGTTTATCCTCAGTTAATCCTAATGCTAAATCCATGAGGCAATGATATCCAAATTTTATAGATTTCAAAATACAGAATACTTACGTTTGTATATTTAATAGGTAAGTGCTTGGATATTGTTCTTAGGCTCAGTTTTTGGCTCTAAAAAGATGTCTATTATTTAAAAAGTCGTGTCGTGCCTGGAAGTGCTATGTCATGTGGTGGATGAAGGGCAGCTTAAGCCAGTGAGTGCTTCAGGGATCGTGCTGTTCCTCCCCAACACACCAAAGTGGGAAGTCCTGATGCATCATTTTGGTTAACGGCAGTGTTGGAGGTAGTTCTATAATTAATTTTTCCCTTAGTTACTGACATTTTCTAGGTATTCCCCTTTTGGTGGAATACATAGAAACATGTTTCTTTTCAACACATGATTTATTTCTGTAAAAGAAAAGGAAAAGAAGATTGCTGTTTAATGTTTCTGTCTTATCGTTTGAGAGAAGTGAGAGAACATCCCCATCATTTCACGGCGCCTGGTCCCTTCATTATTTAAGAAAGGCTGAAAAACATGTTTCGATGCTTTCATTTTTCTCACTGTGACTTCCCCGCTGCAGTAAATACCGTTTAAGCCACAGTATATATGTGCTGAAGTGTGTAGCTTCTTGTACGTGTGCCATATTCCCATTTGTCTTTCTAAATTCTAACTTCTAACGATCGATATTGGCAACCAACATGGGTTTTAGCATCAGACAGGCCTTATGTATATTTTAATCCCATTTCGAGCACTTTCTAAAGAGGGGCAGTCATGAGAATGAAGTGAGACGATGTACATGCAAGGAGCTGGCACACAATTTGCACTCAATCCATGTTAGTACCGTCCCTACCTCCCTTCATTCATCTCTCCCAAAGGCTGATTGATAATTTTGTCTAAATTTGGGTTGCCAAAAAAGCTATGTAAGAGCCCCTTGACTATTTACATTACAATCTATGGTTTAATTTAGCAAGAATGTGGATACTAAAAAAAATGTAATTATCTTAGAAATTATTAGTGTTAAATATCAAGAAGACTATAAAAATTCCTTTTTAAATATGTTCCCAAGGAACTCCACTGGTAATAATTTTTCTAAAAAGCAATACTTACACATTCCTAATAATGGTGGAGATGTAGGAAACTTTAACCCAAGTGTCTATCCACAGGCAAACCCAGAAAAAATAGTATTTTATTAAATTCACAAATTCACTCCTTTGGAAAAATCTTTGTCCCTTAGAAAACTGTACCTATTTAGATGTACACAATAGATGATGGGCTTATCATTTCAGAGAAAGATCAGAAAGGGTGGAAACCAATGAAGAGTCAGGTTTCTAAAATCATAAACACCCGCACAAACCCAGCAGCCTACGGAAGAATGAAAATCAAAGCTCAGCACCTAATTAAAACTCATACTATCTAATTATGCTTTTAAAAGTACATAATTAAAACACGCATACATTTAGCGGGCTATTAAAGTGAAATGTGTTTCAAATAGGAGGTAAATAAAAACTTGTCTAATTTAGGCTGCTTAAGAGCGTGCATCAAGTCTAAGACTTTTTAGTGATAAAAGTGCAATTCAGCTGGGTTTGGAAACTACACATCTGCTAAGGAAAGAGCCCAGGGAGCGAGGGCCTCCCCCTGGAGCCACCCTCCCCGTCTGTATGCACGGACCCGGGGCTGTGCTCGCCCTGGCGCTCCCCGACGCCGGGAGTGCGCCGCCCAGTGGCCGGAGGCCGCTTTCTCCCGAAGGTTTGGGTCTAAGGCCGCGTCTGCCCGTCCTTGCTTCCCTAAGAGCTTGTCTAGGGACCCCAAAATGCCCTTAATAAGAATGTGAAATATACGTTCCGCCTTTTTTTTACCCGCTTCCTTTCTTGTGCCCCTTTCTTCCTGGAGCTCGTCTCTTTGCCCCCCCTCAGGTACTTGGTGTCCGCTGCTACCCCACCTCTCCTGTCACCGTGAGGGCTGAGCAGGGCGCCTGCTGCCTCCATCTGCTTCCCTCGGAACAGCTCGGCTGCTGTCTGCTCTACTGCCCGCGCCTCTTGCGAGGCTTGGTTTGAAGAAGGGTTTGAGCTGCTGGGGAAAAAAATGGGCAGCCGAAATAATCAGATTTTGGCTTCATAATTAAAATCATCAGAACACAAAAAAGTTGAAAGAATAATAGAGAGAGCATCCGTATGCTCTCAACAGCTAACATTCGACCCTATTTGTAGACTCATTCAGGGAAACTTGCTTCCCTAAAAGAAGATTCAGCATAATATTCTAAAAACAAGGACATTTTCTCACATAGGCAAAATACTGTCATTTTCTAAGTAACAATTCCCGAACATTATTTAATGCTTACTGCATACTTAAAAACTTCCCAGCTGCCCCTCAAATGGCTGTTAGAGCTGCTTTTTATTTTTTTTTAATTTAACCTGGAATCTCTCAAAATTCCCACTGCATATTGGGTTATGATTCTTTAGTCTAGAATAGCTCTCCCCATTTTGACATTGACATTGAGTGGTATTGAATTTTTTGTGAGACCAGGTTGTCTAGTAGAATGTATGCATTTTGTCTGTTTCCTATGTTGTCCTTGAACTTGTTTCTCTACCTCCTATCTTCCTATAAACCTGAAATTAAATCTAAAGGCACAATTAGGTTCAATTAAGCATTTTTAGCAGAGAGTTCTTCAAAGGATCCTGAGTCATATCAGGAGACGTAAAATGCCACTATCAGCGAGGCTAGTTAAGATGGTGCCTACCAGCTCTCTCTGTTGTAAAGGTAAGTTTGCCATTTTATAACCAGCACATCATCTGAATGGTTCAGCTGCAGTGTGCTGTGGGTATTCTGTTCCCCGTCAGCCTTTCAGCTAATGGTTTTAGCATCCACTGATGACTCTTGGCTGATTATTTCTTTTAATTACTTTTATTTTAAAACTATCATTCCTTCTACATTTATTACAGATCATTCTTCTCTAAGGAAGAGTTTTCAATCACAGGCAGAGTGAACTCTGGGTCACCTCATGTCTAGTAATATGTCTAAAAACCTTCCTTTATTTGTATTTGGATGGGACAGAATAGAACTGCTTTGGACTCCCTCTGGGTTGGAAGATGGACTAATGGGAGCTTCTAGAGTCCTTGATAAACAAACTTTCCTCAGCGAACGAGAATGGGGAAGGGGAGGAAGGCTTGAAAATGGGTACGATTTGGGAAAGGAAGCATAGAGAATTTGATAGTGAGTCCATTAGTGAGGAAAAAAATCCAGGCTGTTCAGTAGGCCCTGGCTGACAGTTTACACACATTTTAACTTCCCAAAGGAGGCGTCCTCATGTTAGGAGATTGATTAAGGCTGTGTATTTACCTGGGGTAAATCTGGGACCAGAACCCTATATTTTGACTCTAAGTGCAGTACTTTTTTATCCTCTTCTAAAGAGTTAAAAAAAAAAAAAATAGGATGATAGAATCATTTAAATGTAATGAATGAAGACCAAACTCTAAAAATCCTTTTGCCAATTAATGTGCATTTAAATTAGTGAAAAATAAGATGAATTAACGTTTATCTTAGATATTACTATATTATTATAGTCAGTCATGAAATGAGTGACAATGGATGTAGCATCCATTGGTGGGTATAAGCTTCAGAAAAGGAATTGTAACACTTTAAGGGATAGTTTCACTTCGCTAGAAAATTTTTTTTCAGAGACTGCTTTTTTTCTGTTTTTCAGCCCATAGAAAATCTTTTTTTTTTTTTTTGCCATCATCTGAAAGATCAGCTGCTGTGGCAGCTGTGTAGTGACAACTGGTCACTCAAAGGACTTTAGACATCTGAAATGATTGGAGATATATTGAGAAGTGAGAAGTGGGACCAACTTAATCCATTGGGACCTGGCTGGGTCTGGATTAAAGATTCCCAGGTATTTGTATAGGATTCACAATTAACTGGTCAGAGAGTCTGAGAGAAGAGGAATTTTGATAAACACAAGCACATTGGGCAAGGAAATAATGAATCTACTCTCACAGACTTTCAAGAAATTAAGCCTTGGACAGCAGTCTAAATAATATTGTTTTAGATGATATAATTACCTAAAGTAAGCTGGCTTTCTTGACTGGATCAACAGGTGTGGATGAAAATTTCATTTTTATTTCTAGTCATTTGAGAAGTTTGCACAGGTGAATGCAAGTGTTTTTTTTTTTTTTTTTGGTAACCTTCAGAGACAATTCTAATGTCATTTCCATAGACACTGGTTATTTATTTATGAATCTAAATTCTCCAAATTTAGATTATGTGACAAATTGGATAGGCAGGGCTGAAATTTGCCTTGACCCCACCTCCCCTTTTAAAGCAAAGGTCCAAGCAAGATGAGTAATTTCCTAATCTAGTGTCAACACCATCCTTAATAAATCCAATCCACTCACAGAATCAACCAGGTGGGTATTGGTTTTCTCCATAATTAATGCAGACCAGGTCAGATTTTACGCACACCACTGGTTCCTATTCTCAACTTACGTCTTCTTTTGATGCTACTTAGTTATGTATTTTGAATGTCAGGGTTCAGGATCCCTGGGTTTGATGATCCATTTTGGCAAACCTCTTGGCTCCGCCTCGGCGCTCTCTCTTAGGCAGCATTCAGGCATTAGTTTTTGATCTACAAATGTTCATTCTCAGCCTTGCCTGTTTGACTGTTTGCGCTCCTTGCTCATTTGCATCTGCACATAGCAAGGAGGCCCAAGAGCAGTGTGTGCCAGGAGCATTTTAAAATAGCAACTTACATGAAAATGATAAATGTGTTAATAACACAAATGATTCAAAATAACCTTGGAAGCTTTTTAGAAACAATATTTCTTTCCTCCCTATCCCTGATAGCTCTGATGCTGTCTTTTCTAGCAATAAAACTTTGTTTTTTTGCTTAAAAAAAAATTTTTTTTTTTTATACCGAGGCACTGCACTCTGTGTCAGACTGAGCATTTTCCAGTTAGGTTTAATTGTTGAGATTTATCACACAGTGTAAATAAATCTTCTATTTCCATCTATCTTTCACAGATTAATAATATAAACATGCTTCTGTCTATAGAATTGCCAAAAATCAGACAGACTATCACAAAACAAACTCAGTTTTTAGATGGAGAGAAAAGTAGCATCAGCAATTCCACTGTGGTGAGAGGACCAAGATCCCACTTCTACCTTGAATATGTGCACTGATGCTGCCGTTTACTTCTGCTCCCTTGCTGCTCAAACTGGTCTGGACAGGCAGAACTGCTGTCACCTGAGAGGCTGTTAGAAGGCGGGAACAAGATCCCACTCCGCCTTAGACTCTGCTTTTGAAAATAATCCGCGGGGAATCCTAAGCCCATTAAAGTTTGAGAAGCACAGTCTCGTTTGGATAAACTGTTTTAGAAACTTTATGATTGATAGTGAGTGACAGGAAACGATTATGTGGCAATACAAACTCCAAATTACACAGAAACCACAGAGGGGCAGCTTTTCCTAGAGAGAATCAAATCCTTTTAAAACAAAGCATTTACATTCGTTGCACGTTAGGGACAGGGCTTAAGAACCATAAGTATTTGAGCTCAAACTCCTTCAGATATCCACGATTTTACTCAGAACAGAGACGTTTACTCAGAGATATAGTTCACTGCAGGAAATATTGGAAAGGTTGATGTGTGCCTAGAAAAAATGATCTTTTGTGGTGTTTTGATGATGAGACTGAAAACGCTTGCCAATAAACCAACTAATAGAAACTAGAACTTACTATATGTGTGGATAGTTCAGGAAAGAAGAGCATATGTGAAAGCATAGTTTTATGGTGAAATTGGGGGAAAGGAGGACATACACGTAAAAATTAGGATATTTCAAGTACAAAAGTTATTCAGATAAGAGTTGACTAGAAAGGGCAAATTCATAGAGAAAGCAGATTAGAGATTGTGGGGGTTGGGGGAAGGGCAGTGTTTGAAAAAAAAAAGAGAGCTCTTTGTAAAACAAACAAAATGTGTTTGGATAATATCTAGTCTAAATCCCTTATCTTAAGAATGAGGAAACCACCAGAGTCCTTCAGGGATTTGCCAAGTGAGAGAGCTAGAGTTGGACTCCAGGGCTCCTTGCTTCCTTCCTGCTGTCTCTAGTTCACTTTGCTGCCTATGGCAATACAAGATTGTGAGCAATGCCAGCTGAATGACAGCCAGGTAGTGCCATAGAGTTTCAGAGGATGGAGCAATCACTGCAGGCTTGAGAAGTCAGGACAGGCTTTCCTGGGACCCGTGGATAGAAGCTGGCTTAGTTCCTACCCTTCCCCAGCCACTTACCCTTATTCACGTTTTCCGTGGTCCTTGGCTTCTGAGCTATAATTACATATTATTGAATATATGCTTTCATGTCTGTCTCCTCTTAAGCCCTCAAGAATATAAGTTCCACAAGAAGAAGAATTTTGTCTCTCGTTTCACTGATGCATCCCCGGGACCTATAACAGTCTCTGATACATGACAGAGGCTTAATAAATATTTCCTAAATGAGCAAATGAATGAGTGAGAGAGTGAGCAAAATATTTTCCAAGATTTAATAATTCATTTATGTTGAGAAATAATGAGAGACGAGAGGGGCAGAGGCTCAAATTCAGAAGCCCTTGAATGCAAATGGAAAGGATTTGCACCTTATCCAGTAAGTAACTGGATGCCATGAAGAGAAACTTTTGCCCTTGGCTCCATGAACACATATGGGTTCACTTTTATCAGATTATGGCCTGCTATTTTATTGTAAGGCATATTTTTTCCTATGGTTCCAGGGGATGTGAATGTTTGTTTTAATTCGACAATATACCGGAAATATTTTGACAAGCTGGATTGTTGTCATAGTGGGGAATCTCTGGAGGAGAAGCTTTGTTTTGAGTTTGTAGGTGTATCCATGCTCATTTATAAGTGACTGTTAGGCATTTTGAATTAACGAATATGTAAGGTCAAGTACAGAGTTAGCCCTGTTGCTACCTATAAAATATTCTGCTCTCAGCAAATATTGTTTTCATGTCCTGGTAGGCCTTGGCCATTTCAAGTTAGAAATTGCCAAAATGTTTCAATAAGACTTTTCTTTTTTTTTTTTAAATAAAAAAAAAAATTATTGAAGTATATCATTCATACATGAACATACATAAACAATAAGTATATAGTAAAAGTTGTAGACATGCATAAAATAAGACTTTTCTATATGAGCAATTCATATTTTTATTGTTCTCAGTAAAAATTGTTTTCTATTTCATTGGATGCAGAAGGCCTTTAGTTTTGTAGTCAGATAAAAGGAGTCAACAAGCAAATGAAAATACATTGGGAACATTTGGAAAATGGTAATTGTTTGGCTCTCACCCTACAATCTCCCTTTTCTCCACATGTGGGAAACTGTCAATAACTCTCTCCTTCCCTCTTTTCATTTAGCCATATCTGGAGAATCTTTCACATTAATACATTACAAAAGATTTGTGGGTGCCGTCACATAGAATACAAGTGCCAGAATGATACAATGTTCAAACGAACAAATCCAGAATTTTTCTGAGAATTCTAACACAATTGCAGCAAGTGCGGAGAAGCAAGGAAGGCTTACTTTAGAAAGACCCGTGGGTCCTCTGTTCATCAGGTTCAAGATGAGCACACACAGGTTCTTCCTCTAAGGCCTATTTTGCACAATCCCGTTGTTTGAGTTTGCCTGCTGTGATCTCAGATACCACAAAACGGGCTCACTACAACAACAGGAATTTATTGGCTCGTGGTTTTGAGGCTAGGAGAAGCCCGACATCGAGCAGTCAGCAAAGCGATGCTTTCTGCCAGTAGACCAGGGGTCCTTGACCTTTTTTGTTCCACGGACCCCCTTGCTAGTCAGGTAAAAATCACGGACCCCTTACTACGTCCACACTCTACTATATATTATTTAATAAATATATCACACCCGTACCAACACGTCCCCACAAGAATAAGGTTTTTCTGAATTTCAATCCAAGCTCAAGGACCCCCTGTTAAGAGCCCCTGCTGTAGACTTTGACATGCTGGCACTGGCTGCCAGTGACCCCGAGCCCTGGACTTTTCTGTTGCATGGCACCGCACATGTGATGGCCTCTTCTTTCCCTCCTGGGTTCTGCTGGCTTCTGGCTTCTTGTTTTCTACATGGCTCTGTCTTCATAAAGCTTCCAGTAATGGGACTCAGGATCAACCTCTTTCACTTGGGCCACAAGAATGGATTACGATTAAGAACATGCCTTTTTGCGGGTACGTAATTCAGCCTCCCACACCCCGAAAAGTAAAGCCAACATGGTGCTACTTATCTCCCTGTTAAGATCCAGGGACCAGTGAAATTGTGTAGGGGTGTGTGTGTGTGTGTGAGAGTGTGTGTTCTATAACTGCTAAAAAGCAAGAAAGAATAAAGGATTCCATAAGCCTACCAGATATTTTGCATAATTTTTGCTTACAGAAAGCAGGTAGGGTCAGATTGACAAAGGAATTTATAACATGACACATACAGGTAAGGACAGAGGGTGCCAACTGCACAGGTGAGATCTGCTTTTCCAGAGAACCTCCAGAAACTCTTACTATACAATCAAGTGCACTCGAGAAGTTTCTGCGCACAATTGCCAGAGTAATGGATAGAGAGATGACTTATAGCGGTAAGCCATCTTTATTCAAGCAGCTAGCAGCTGGGGTTTGCTTCAAATCAAAGCCCAGAGAACTTCTCTTTTAATAACGAGTAGGAAAGAGAGCTCCTAATATGGTATTAGCCAAGTGGACCTAACGATAGCTCCTGTCCTCCATAACCGTATTTGTGTGTTTCATAAAATTTAAAATCAGAATCATATTTGAAATTCAGTTTCCAACTTTCTATATTTAAAAATAAAGTTTAGCCACTGGTTTCATTTTTCATCATTTACTTCTGTATAGGAAATTGTGCAAGATTATTTCTTGTTATTAGTTTTCCAGTGACACGGTTGGGCTTGGAATAAACAAATTGAATGAGACATTTGTGTAACTTCTTTCAAATACCCTGGGGCAGTAAATATTAATGCATGTAGTGAAGTAGTGATGTTATGAAGAGAGTCAGTTTTAATTTTATTGAGCTGTGTGACTTTAGGTGGTTTCTGTTCTCATGCTGTATTAAAAGAGGCAAATAGAGATATTTTATATCAACAAAATATATGATCTACCAAGAAGATATAACAGATATGAATTTTTATTCATCAAGCAATGCAAAAGTAAAACACAAAGCACTCATATGTATAATGAAAAAGAGATACAGGTAGGACAAATATACATAATGTTATAGAGCATCTGAATAACAATTATTAAACTTATCTAAATAAATGTATGCAGATGATACCCGTTCCTTCAGACACCTGTGGAACATGTACAGAAGTGGAACATATGTTAAGCCTTAAAGAAAATGTCAATATATTTAGAAAACTAGAATTCATTCAAGTCAAATTGTTGACCACAATGCAATGAAACTAAAATGGGCAACGCAAGAAGACTGATATTATATTTAGGAATGGAGAGCAAAATATAAGAAATATAGCCAAAGATGATACTCAAAAGAGGGTGCTTAAACTTCTAACATTAGGATAATGTACTTTAAAAAAAAGGATGCAACTAGCAAAAATGACCAGTATGATAAGCCAAAAATAGAAGGGAAAATTAATAAAGATAAAAAGAGACTTCATACAAACAAAACAAAACAAAACAAAACAAAAAAACCTCAAAAAACACCAAAAAACTATTACTTTTAAAAGACCTCTCCCCCTTTCTCTCAAAAAAAAAAAAAAAATTACAAACTTCGGGCAAATCCAAAGAAAAGATGAAAGTGAAGATACCAGCCACCCCCCCATCCCAATCACAAACACACACCAGGGGAAGAAACCACAGAACTGATTTCTATCCCCATAGAACATAGTTTTGCATATTCTAGAATTTCAAATAAATGGAATAATACAGTATATCCTTTTTGTGTCTGGGTTATTTCGCTCAGCATAATATTTTGGAGAGTCATCCACGTTGTATGTTTCAGCCCTTTGTTCCTTTTCAGTGTTGCATGGCCTCACTGCACCTGTGTGTAGATTCATGTGCTGGATGATGGCTCTAATAAAACTGCTATGAGTTTTTTGTTTTTTTTTTTCACTTTATTTTGTAAATTTAATAATTGAAAATATAAACAATTAAAAACTAAAAAGTAAACACAGATGAATAAATATATACATTTCTCAATTAAATGTAATGGATACATATACATTTTTAAAAAATCAAACAATATGTTACACAATATATTTGGTTCATAGTAATGCATTCATACAGTATTTGTCCTTTTGTGTCTGGCTTGCTTCACTCAACATAATGTCCTCCAGGTTCATCCATGTTGTCATATGCTCTATGACTTCATTTCTTCTTACAGCTGCATAATATTCCATTGTGTGAATAGACCACAGTTTGTTTATCCATTCATCTATTGATGGACACCTGGGTTGTTTCCAACCTTTGGCAATGGTGAATAATGTTGCTATGAACATCGGTGTGCAGATGTCTGTTCGTGTCACTGCTCTCAGTTCTTCTGGGTATATACCCAGTAGTGGTATTGCAGGGTCACGTGGCAAGTCTATATTCAACTTCTTTAGGAACTGCCTAACAGTCCTCCATAGTGGTTGTACCATCCTACATTCCCACCAACAGTGAAGAAGTGTTCCTATCTCTCCACATCCTCTCCAACACTTGTAGTTCTCTGTCTTTTTAATAGTGGCCATTCTGATAGGTGTGAAATGATATCTCATTGTAGTTTTGATTTACATTTCCCTAATCATGAGTGATGTTGAGCATTTCTTCATGTGTTTTTTTGCCATTTGTATTTCTTCTTTGGAGAAATGTCTATTCAAGTCTTTTGCCCATTTTTTATTTGGGTCGTTTGCCTTTTTATTGTTGAGCTGTAACATCTCTCCATATATCTTGGATATTAAACCCTTATCAGATATGTGATTTCCAAATACCTTTTCCCATTGAGTTGGCTGCCTTTTCACTCTTCTGACAAAGTCCTGTGAGGTGCAAAAATGCTTAATTTTGAGGAGGTCCCATTTATCTATTTTTTCTTTTGTTGCACGTGCTTTGGATGTAAGTTCCAAGAAACCACCACCTACTACAAGGTCTTGAAGATGTTTCCCTACATTTTCTTCTAGTAGTTTTATGGTCATGGCTTTTATATTTTGATCTTTGATCCATTTTGAGTTGATTCTTGTATAGGGGGTGAGATAGGGGTCCTCTTTTATTCTTTTGGTTATAGATATCCAGGTCTCCTAACACCATTTGTTGAAGAGACTGTTTTTTCCTGTTAGCCTGGTCTTGGTAGGTTTGTCAAAAACCAGTTGACTGTATAAGTGAGGGTTTATTTCTGGGTTCTCAATTCTATTCCACTGATCGATGTGTCTATCTTTATGCCAGTACCATGCTGTTTTGACCACTGTAGCTTTGTAATATGTTTCAACGTCAGGCAGTGAAATTCCTCCCACATCGGTCTTCTTTTTTAGAATGCTTTTGCTATTCGGGTGCACTTACCCTTCGAGATGAATTTGGTAATTGCCTTCTCTAATTCTGTAAAGTAAGCTGTTGGGATTTTGATAGGCATTGTATTGAATCTATAAATCAGTTTGGGTAAGATTGACATCGTCACGATATTTATTCTTCCAATCCATGAACACGAATGTCTTTCCATTTATTTAGGTCTTTTAAAATTTCTTTTTAGCATTGTTTTGTGGTTTTCTGCATATAGGTCCTCTACTTCTTTGGTTAAATTGACTCCTAGGTATTATAGTCTTCTTGTTGCTATTGAAAATGGAATTTCCCCCCTGATTTCTTCCTCAGGTTGTTCAGTACTAGTGCACAAAAACATTACTGATTTTTGCCTGTCGATCATGTATCCTGCCACGTTGCTGAACTCATTTATTAGTTCAAGTAGCTTTGTTGTGGATACTTCAGGATTTCCTAAGTACAGGATCATGTCATCCACAAACAGTCAGAGTTTTACTTCCTCTTTTCCTGATTGGATGCCTTTATTTTTATTTTTATTTTTCTTGTCTAATTGCCCTAGCTAGAACTTCTAGTACAATGTTGAATAACAATGGTGACAATGGGCATCTTTGTCTTGTTCCTGATCTTAGAGGGAAAGCTTTCAACTTTTCCCCATTGAGTATGATGTTGGCTGTGGGGTTTTCATATATGCCTTTTATTATATTGAGGAATTTTCCTTCTATTCCTATCTTTTGAAGTGTTTTTATCAAAAAAGGATGCTGGATTTTGTCAAATGCCTTTTCTGCATCTATTGAGATGATCATGTGGTTTTTTCCCCTTCAATTTGTTAATGTGGTGTATTACGTTGATTGATTTTCTTATGTTGAGTCAGCCTTGCATACCAGGAATAAATCTCACTTGGTCGTGATGTATAAGTCTTTTGATATGCTGTTGGATTCAATTTGCAAGTATATTGTTGAGATTTTTTGCATCTATGTTCATTATCGAGATGGGTCTGTAATTTTCTTTTCTTGTGGAATCTTTATCTGGCTTTGGTATTATGGTGAGGTTGGCTTCATAAAATTTGTTGGGTAATTTTCCCTCCTCTTCGATTTTTTGGAAGAGTTTAAACAGGATTGGTGTTAATTCTTTTTGAAATGCATGTGAAGCCATCTGGTCCTGGACTTTTCTTTTCTGGGAGATTTTTGATGTCGGATTCAATCTCCTTAAATGTGATTAGTTTGTTAAGTTCTTCTATTTCTTGTAGCATCAGTGTAGGTTGGTTGTGCACTTCTAGGAATTTGTCCATTTCATCTAGGTTGTCTAGTTTGTTGGCATATAGCTTCTCATAATATCCTCTTATGATTCTTTTTATTTCTGTGAGGTCATTTGTAACTTTCCCTCTTTCATTTCTGATTGTAGTTATTTGCATCTTTTCTCTTTTTTTCTTTGTTAGTCTAGGGAGGGGTCTGTCAATTTTATTGATCTTCTCAAAGAACCAGCTTTTGGTTTTGTTGATTTTCTCTATTGTTTTTCTGTTCTCATTTTCATTTATTTCTGCTCTAATCTTTACTATTTCTTTGCTAGGAACTCTTTCGTAGAGGGTCCTTGGTGGACATGTGTTTTCATTTCTCTTGAATATGTACTTAGGAGGGGAATTGCAGAATCAGAGGGTAGATTTATCTCTAACTTTTTAAGAACCTGCAAAGCCATTTACCCAAGCAGTTGTACTATTTCACGTCCCCACCAGCAATGTTTGTGAGTTCCAGATGCTCCACCTCCTCTCCAACATCCATGAGGGTGTAGTGATGGCTCATTGTCGTTTTAATTTACATTTCCTGACCTCTGGAGATTTTAAGCACTTTTCTTGTGCTTATTGGCCATTTGTAAATCTTTAGTAAAGGGTCTAAAATAGTCTTGCTTTTGTAACAATGGCAGATTTGGAAGAAAAGGAAGAATGTGAGCTAAATTTAAATAAAAATACCGAAAATAAAGAGCTTTCATTTGATATTGCTCTTGCGGTGGGTTGTTAGGCACTCTCTCTACATTACTTCCTTGAAATTCCCCATGAAGTAAATATTATCACCTCTATTTTATCTTAAGAAGAATGAGACTCTGACTAAGTAAACTAATCAAAGTTGACTACTAAGTAACATTTTTAAAACATGTTGACATCAGGCTAAATGAATAAAATTGTGTTCTTAAGCAAATCAAATATAGGAGATATTTAATAGTACCATATACTTATATGAACCGAAAAGAGTTTAAATGATTTGTTTTAAAATACTTATATCTTCTGATTTTATTCATTAAGCCTGGTCTTGTTTATGCTTTCCTATAATTAATACAAATCCCAAGACTTTACTCTACATAATAAACTTTGTTTTTAAGTTATTTATCACACATTCTACTGTTGTGGAAACTATATTTTTGATTGAAGGTCCTATTTAAAATTTTATATTACTTGTATTCCCAATAATATAAAAAATCAAAGCTCTTTAAAATTTCATTTAGGGTTTTAATTTTTCTGAGTTAATTTTTTATTTTTAAAGAAGTTTTAGATTACATAAATGTTGCATCAAAAGTGTAAACGAGCAGACAATGAGCAAAGCAGATGAGGGAGCCATGGGGGGGGGAGCTTTTACAAAAAATAGAGGGGGGTTCCCAAACACTCTCCCTTTCACATATCCCCTCATTAGCAACATCTTTCACTAGTGTGGTACATTTGTTACAATTGATGAACACATATCGAAGCAGTGCTACTAACCATGAACTATCGATTACATTATAATTTACACTTTGCACCACGCAATTTTATAGGTTTGGACAAAATGTATAATGGCCTGTGTCCGTTATTGCAATGTCATGCAGGACAATTCCAGTGTCCTGAAAATGCCCTCTGTTACACCTATTCTTCCCTCTTATTATTAAAATAGATACCGTTTATTGTAGAAAACATTAAAGCTGTGATGCAAACAAAAATAAAATCTTATTAATTAGGAAGAATGGAGCTTCAATTAAATGTACCCAAACTCAGGAGCAACACTGAATACCAAGTGAGCAAGAATTGACACACGAGAAAGAAGAGCTTTCAGCTCTTTAGAAGCCTTGTAAAACCCCAACCCCCAACCCCCATCTTCTACGACTAAGTCTAAAATGAAGAACTTTAACTTCCTTTTTGGGAGGATGCTACATGGAGCAAAGAGAGCACTGCCTCGGTCTTGGCAAGATGATCCTTTCTTAATAAAGCAATTTTCTGGCACCTTCTAGATAAAGCAGGTCCAGGGGGCTCTGTCCTGTGGCCATTAATCAAGTAATAGATGAGAAAACAATCATTAATCCAGCAGCTTCTCTAACAAAGCCATTAGAGTCCCCTGTGATTAAATCAAATACATCAAAACAAAGTATTGCAAAATATTTCTGAGAAGTGTTGGGGACGAGGGAGTGGGGGTGTGTGATGAGTCCAGATATCCTATTTTCCTTCATTAGGATCAGGATCTCTGAACTAGTTTCCCAAAATGGACTGAGGCCCTTTGTGGTTCCTTTTACTTTCCTTTCTAATGTGAGTGAACACACTTTTGAAAGTCTTCGGAGGCAGAGCTCAACCTTCTCCATCCACCTGAGGACCTCAGGGCACTACACATTATCCTTGACATTGGTATGAAACTCCGGGCATTTAAACTACTTTGTAATTGTGGCTTCATGAGCTTCTGCTACCAGCCTTGTGAAGTAGATTTCAGAGATGAGGTAGACCTGAAGAACGCAAGGCTTGGCCAAGGTCATATCACCCAAGAAAGTGGAATACCTGGGATTGGAACCCAGCAATCTTCACTCTTTCCAAAACTGTACTAGGGCTTCAGTGACAGACAGCCCACTTTTCGTTAACTGCTATCATCCTGTGTAGGTTATAGGGTGGGTGATTTGTTTGGGAAACTGGAAAAGGCCATTTCTCTGGAGCATCCTAATTTGTGAAGTACTAGGAAGTATAATTTTTATTGTAAATGCAAAGCAGGGTTATAAAGTGTTTGTGTTTTTATTTATTTTAACCTTTTTCTCCTTTCCTTTTTCTATTCTAAGCTGCTGATCATTTAATTTTTATCTTAGATAGTCAAGATTGGATAAATTAGGAACAAAATGATATGGTCACCTTTAACATTTGGTATTCTCTTGTTTTAACACAAAATTATTTTTCAATCTAAGAAATTCCGAGGCATATGGATACATGTCATAGAAGAAAGCTAATGCGTTTTAAAGGTCTGTAAGTCTGGTTCTGTCTTACTTTGAGCAAACTATTTAGCTTCTTTGAATCTTGTCTCCCTCATTTGTGAAATGAGAATGGTGATTCCTGGCTCAAACAATTGTTGGGATGTTTAAAATTCATTCTATATTTAAAACACCCAGCATGTGTATAGCTTGCAGGTTCTCATATAATGACAGCTATTATTATTGTTATTGTTAAATTGATTTTGGCAACATTTATTCTTTGACCAGTAATGCATTTGTTTGCACACACACAGGACTTTTTATTTTCAGAGCCCTTTATCTTCGTCAGGATATCACTTTATTTCATCTTTGTCACAACTCTGCATAGCATGCTTGGAAGATGTAATTATTTCTTTATCAGATGAAGAAACTGAGGCACAGAGAAGTCCCCTGTCTTGCTCATGTCCCTTGGCCGAGAATTAAGATAACCCCCAGGTCGCCTAGTTTCTTGACGGGCAGGCACCCGTTGCCCTATGCATCCTTCCATGTATGCCTGTGGGAAGGAAATACTTCTCCAGCTGGATTTTTTTACGTGTGTATTTTAGGTCCCCCACAACCTTTTTCTATATTGGAAAAGAGAAAATGAAGACAATGAACACATCCTCTTCCATGTGACTTCTGCTGAAATGTTTCCAAATCCTAAAATGCCATGACATTTGCTTTGTTCCTCATAAATGAAAAAAAAAAAAAAAAAATTAGAAACCTTATTACAAAAATAATGCATGTTCACATTTATTTATTTATATGTCTGTTGTCTGTCTCTACCCATTAGAATGTAATCTCTGTGAAGGTGGACAGATAATGTTTGTCCATTGCAGTATAATTAGTACTTTGACTAGCGAATGAATAAATGTGTTACATAAAGTTTGGTTAATAAAAATAAGCAATAAAGAAAACTTTTCATTTAAAATACCCCTTTAAAACACACAATTTACAAAAATGTGATAATGCTGTTTTGTAACCAGCTCTTAATTTTATTTAACAATATAAATGAACATTTTTTTATATTAATAAATATTTATCATTTTAATGTATGAACAACATTCCAATATATGAATGCAGGCCATAAGTGATTACCCTTTTTTTGGGCATTTGTGTTTTCTCCAATTTGCAGGCAATACTACAATTTTTGCATATA
This sequence comes from Tolypeutes matacus, assembly GCA_026826555.1. NCBI lineage: Eukaryota > Metazoa > Chordata > Mammalia > Cingulata > Chlamyphoridae > Tolypeutes > Tolypeutes matacus. Next base: position 8,558,477 of record JAKSZT010054568.1, read on the forward strand.
TTTACAGTACTTTTCTTAGGATATATTTATAGAAGTATAGCTTACATTTTACAGCACTTTAGGATACAAGTTGCCAGATTGGCTTCCAGAAAGATGGTGCCAATTTACATTCCAAGCAGCAATTTATGAGAGGGCTCATTTTCCTGAACTTTTAACATGACTAATATTTTCTTTAATTTTTATTCATTTATTATTTTTAAACCTTCAAAATTTGGTAAGAGAACGTGGGCTCATTTTGTAATTTGCATTCATTTTATTACAAATAAGGTTTTACAGTTTTTCTGGGCTTATTGATGTTTCTTTTGTGCCCTTTCTTATTAAATTTTTAAAAGAACAGAGTTGAAAACCATTGCTCCCCTAATTCTCTTGATCCATAAGAAATCATTAAAAACGGCCCAGCATCCCATCCTCTATTGTGGAACATGGCTCTGTGGGTCTATAGATTAGGAGCAGATGAACCATTCTAGCATAGGGTTTGAGACTGACGATGTCACTTGTTACTAAGATATCTTTACAGTACACTCTACCATGCATCCATTTTGGCAGTGTTGCCATGAAATTCCTGTGATGGTATCAGCTCAATTTTATATATTGTATTTGATTTTAATGGGTAGAACAATAACAAAAAGATTTATCTGAGAAACTCTGAAAAAGAATGCCTCATCCCTATTCTAAACTATTTCACACATACTTCAACTTCAATTTATTTTTCTCACTGCCTATATTTGAATATACTTTCATTAGAGTAGAATAATAGTTATGCAGGTAACATTCCGACTTATGAGCATTCTTAACCAATTTTAGCATTTCAAGTGGTTTGAAGAAGAGTAAGCAATATGAAATTTCCAAATCAAAAGCAGAAAAGAGAGTAGTTTCTCTTTTTTTCTTCTTGACTAGGTTGATCCTTGAATTCCAGCGAAGAAGTGTCAACAGATAACTAAGTTATAAGAAGTGTCAACAATTAAACATTAACAGACCAGAAATGAGTGTGTCAATACTGGATCATCTCTGTTCAGATAAAATAAGTTGTATGAATTTCCCTCAGATTTAATATGGGATTATTGGAAAGCTTGTTACACAAATGTGTATTTACTCTCTTTAACTGCTGCTTATTCAAAAACAGGAGTTAGAGGAGTGAGACCAGGGGGCTAATTAGTCTCGTCGTCCACTCTTTCACCAGGACCCCTTTAGAAACACTGTCAAACACGTCAGGGCAGGCTCTGCACCCAGCAGTATCTACCGAGACGACATGTTTTGGAGATGCAGCATCCAGCTACATCCTTCAAACTGTCGTCCCTGTTCTGCTTGGTTCCTTCTCAGCGTTTATGTTCTTTGTACGCTCAGTTTCAAATGTTTCCTTCAGCCCCTTTGCTAGTGGGACTCTGGCTGTCTCCTGAAGACACTGCTTCCTCCACTCTCTTCTCAGACAGCTGCTCATTTCCCCACAGCTCACAGCCGCCAGGGTCAGGAGAGATCTGCGTCTCCTCTGAACCTCGTAGTGTTGTTTTGACAGTCGAGCAATGTAACTTTCACATTCTTTCTTCTTCCTCTTTGCTGTCAGTTATCGAATCCTAATATGTACATAATTTTAAAAATTGGTCATAACTGTGCTCTGGGTTGAATTGCATCCTCCAAAATATCGGTTGAAGCCCTTATTCCCCGGACCTCAGAATGTCCTTATCTGGAAATAGGGTTGTTACTGATAGATTTAGTCAAGTTAAGCCAGTGTGACTGGTGCCCTCATAAGAAGAGGAAATGTGGACACGGCAGGCAGAGGGGAGAAAACCATGTGGCAAGCAAGGCAGAGCGCGCCGTGGATTGCCACCAGCCGCCGCCAGGAGCCGGGAGGTGGCCTGGGACCGCTTCCTTGATTTCAGACTCCTGCCTCCAGGCCTGTGAGAGAGTCAAGTTCTGTGGTTTTCAGTCACCCCAGAGTGGGGTAATATTTTATGGCAGCCACAGGAACGAAAACAAATGTAGTAATGGAAAAAGAAGAAACCAACTTAAAACAAAGTAACGTATTTTAATCAGTAATACGCACCCATGAATATATTAGGTTATGCTTATGCACGTCCCAGCAGGATCTCATTGCCTGCCACAGTAAACACTGCCTCCAACGGGGGGCCCCGAGGGCTCTAGAGACACCCAGACACTATAGGCAGGGCAGACAGCTCAGGAATTCGGGACCCTGTCAGTGGGCCTTACTTTGGAATTTATGCTCCCCAGTGTAACAGAGTAAAACTCATTTATACTTTCCCTACACATGGCCCTTCTGTGCCTTCTATTTGAACCTACGGTTGGTACTAGACTCGATAGGTGTACATCCCAGAGACTTCAACCTTTGGTCCATCCATGTGCCGGGTGAGCCCTGAATCTCAGCATCCACGGTTAGTAGCCATGCGTCAGTGTGTGTTCATCAGTTGTGACAAATGTACCACACTACTGAGGGATGTTGTTAATGTGGGAGAGTCGGAAGGGAAGGGAGTGGGGCGTATGGGATTCCCCTATGTTTTTTACATAACATTTAAAATTAATAAAAACATAAAGACAATGAAGTGGCCATGCTTTTCGAACACAGTAGAATTACTGTGAATGGGAAAGCTATAAATATCAACCGATATAGACATGCTGTATTGCTGATTCAAATAACTTAAGCTATGCTGCCATTCATGATCTAATTTTTCAAAATGTTAAACAGTTTGCAAAATTTTAAACAAAATTAACCACAATCTTCCCCTGACTTACCTAGTTCTTATATTTCTAAATCTGCTGTTTTAGTTTCCTAGGCCGCTTAAGCAAATACCGTGAAACGGGTTGGCTTAAAAAATGTGAATTTATTTGTTCATGGTTTTGAGGCCAGGAAAATGTCCAAATCAAGGCATCATCAAGGCGATGCTCTCTTCCTGAAGAACAGCTGCCCGCGATCCCAGACTCCTCTGCCACGTGGCGTCTCCTGGCTGCTCCCTTCTGGGTTTCACTGGCTAGTTTCTTGCTCTCTTGGCTTTCTCTCTCCATCCAAATTTCATTCCCTTATAAAGGACTCCAGTAAGAGGACTCAGACCCATCCGGATTGAGGTGGGTCCCTCCTTAACTGAAGTAGCCTCATCAAAAGGTCCTACTTAAATGGGTTTATGGCCACAGGGATGGATTAGCTTTAGCAACATGTCTCTCTGTGGGTACAGACACCTTCAAAACACCGCATCTGGAATATTTAAAGCAGTGGAGGAGATATCTTGGGTGTGTATGTAAAAAGGAACTAAGTTCCAAATGCAGGTAATTATAAACAGGGTTTTAACTGAAGTAATGTAGAGGTAGCTTCAAGGTATATGGGACACAGGGCAATTCATTATTGTATCAGATTGTCCTATACATTGTAGGACCTTTAACATCAACAACTTCCTACCTACCTTCACTCCTTGGAGAATTAACTACACCATTCTCTTTGCCTCCACTTTAGCATATACGGACATCTATTACAACATTTCTAGCACTTTAATGAATTTACTAATCCATAAATCCATGCCTTCTGCTAAACTCTAAGTTCCTTGAGAGCAGGCTATATGCCTTTTATCTTTGTATCAAGAAAAGCAAACACAGTGCCTGGCTCTTAAGGATCATCCAGTGTATACTTTTTGGATGGTATCTCAGTTCTCCATTGCTGCATAACAAACCATTCCAAAACAAGAATTTATTCTTTTCTCTCATCCTGCTGGGAGTTGACTAGGCTTGTCTGGCCAGTCGTGCCTGGGATCTCCCAGTGGCTGCCGTCAGGTGGTGGAAGGCAATGCAACCCTCTGAGGGTCCAGCTGGGCTGAATGTCACTCTCGGGTCTGGGGCCTCAGCTGGGATGGCCAGAAAGGGCACCTCTCTTTCTATGTGGCCTCTCCACGTGACTAGCTCGGGCTTCCTCGTCACGTCAAGACGCAGAAGCTGCTCGTTCTCTTAAATCCTAGGCCCCAAACTGGCCCCCTAGGCTGTCTGCTGTCTTCTTGGGTCCAGTAGTCACCACTCAGCCCAGCTGTAAGAGGATGGAGAAACAGACCCCATGTCTCAGTGGAGGAGTGACCATCACAGGTGGGTAGAAAGAAGAGGGAATAGCATTTGAGTTAAATCTGCAGTGAGAGATCCATAGTTATGACAGACAAAATGGGATGGGGAAAGGACATTCTATGCAGAGAAAACAAACTATATAAAGAAAGGAAAAGTCCAGAGTATTCCAGTTTTCTGGAGTATAGTTAAGTAGAAAGTGATTTGGTGAAAAATAAAACTAGAAGGAGGTTAGAGCTGGATAATGGAGGTCTTGAGTAGCATGCTAAGGAATCTGGTCTTCAATCAGCAGGCAGTAACGAAGAAAACATACATTTGAGACATCTAGTTTTATTATCTCTTGATGAGAGAAGAACTTTCTACTTGTACAACAATACATATTTTTATAAGTAATTTTTCTATTAATCTGTTTATCCCAGCAAAGGATGATTTAGACAGGGTCATAAAAAATTACTACCTTCACATCTTTTTAAACCCTTGCCTCATTTCCCCCACCCACATATAATGCCTTCCATCTCAATTTTCCTGTCATACTTTCTTCAGTTATAGAACTATATTCAATAGCCACATGTTGTAATTATTTATGTGTCATTGCTTTAACACCAAGGCACACTCCACAAGAGCCTTTTCTTATTTTGTGTCCTCTTACTGCTGAAGGGATGATTTAGATCAACAAATCAGCATCCAAGAGCATGGATGCATTTCTTATAAATTGATTCTTCTCATTCCTCTCTGTGATTACGTGGTATATGGATTTGTTTTAGTTAATCATATCTTATCCTTCCTCATTACAGTCAACTGGAAAGAAGAAATTACATAACAATCATTTCTTTATCCCTTTTTAAAAATTAACTTATGGTTGAGGATTGAAATGCTTTTCCTACTCTGCCTCATTGTACATCTGTATTTTCTCCTTCAAAATGTCATTTACGAAAGTGTCACAAATGCTATAGAGATGATAGAATCAACTTTGATTCAATAAACTTATAAAACTGTTAAGCTTAGTTAAAATTGAAATATTCTCTAAGGACAGGAGAGTTCATAATGGCTTTGAGTACAGAAATTTAAAACTAGATTATAGAAAGAGATGATATAATGAAAGAAAGTTTATTTATTTTTCTTGTCTTTAGCATGAATCCATACATATCCGCACAACCCTTTGTCCTTTATGCTATTTGAAATAAGTACATTAATGTGAATTGGCTTATGAGTGAGCTAGAAAAAGACTCACGAGTAACATGGCAAAGGATCCCTTTCCCCTTTAACTATGTCTTTTTTCTGTAACATGCTAGAATTTTTCTTCCTAATGTTAGAATTGGACCGTAGTACTAGATACAATTTCATAAGCAGCTGACTGCTGGATCACACATCCGGAATTAGTACTTAGCTGCTTAAAATCTTTCTCTTTTCTGCCTCGATGTGGGACTCTGAGATTTGACTTAACCCATTTGCTCTCCAATTTGCTCATCTATAAATCAGGAGATTCCCATGAGGGAATTTTATGTTATGTTTAACATGGTTTTGCAAATAAGTGTTGGGAATTCAAGTTAAAAGTGAGAGGGGCGTTCAAGATATAGTTTGTTTTTTAGCCAACCAGCATGCTTCAGCAAAGGTGTTATATATGGCTTCCCCAAATTCAGTATTATCTTAAAATGATTATCTTCCTTCTGCATCCTAAAAAGCATATCGTCTCAGGAACTTTGTTTTTCTTTCTGTAATTCAGAATGCCCCAGCATATACTAGATTTAATTTAAATGAGACAAAGAATCTTGAACTCCGTTTGAATCAAGTATTCAGCGTTTTCATGGGATCAGTGTTACATTTGTGTATGAAGGGAGAAAAAAAGGAATTCCAAAGGGGTTCTGGCTTTAAAAAAAGAAACCTCACTAGTATCTTACCTTTCAGGAAGCAATGACTCCAGTTTGAATATTATTATGGGGAAAGCAATAACTGAAATAGCGAAGGCTAATCAGAATCACAAACTTGGAGGGCTAACATATTTTCAGGGCACAGCAATAATCTCTGAAGCCCAAGTATCTTAAAAGACTCCTTGGCATAAGGACAGTTTCAGTAACACAGAACAGATGACACTTTCCACAGATGTTTCAGAGGGGAGGGAGATTGACACTTTTGTGGATATTCTCCAAAACCCTTTTATTCGACCTAGAGAGGCAAAATACTTTCTGCAGCTGTTGCGGAGAGAAGCGTTTTATCTTTCCTGTATTTCTGAGGTTTCTTTCACCAGCATTCAGGAGCACATGCTCTGCCATATCATGAATTTGTCCCAAGAGGGGAGACAAAGAGGAGGTCTAAGAAGATCACAACCTGCAATCTGGAAAAGGAAGGGGCACAAGAGAATGTTTACAAATGGAGCGGGTGACAGCTAATGTTTCACATTCACAGTTCTTTGGTGGCTGTAATCAATGCTCCGTCTTAGATGTGGATCTGGATAAACTTCTTCAAATAGTTTATTTGCGGTGCAATGCTTGGCATCCCCGTGGGGAACCGTGGTGATGCTTCCTTTTAAGGCTGCAATGCTTGTTGCATTTTACAAGGGTTACTTCTCCATGTAAATGAATGCTATCCTGTTTATTTTACTTTGTATTTCTGAATTCCCTGGCAGGCTGCCCGTTGATGTAAATAAGTTCTCATCCTCAGTGTGGTGAGACTTGGGCACTTTATTCAGGGTGGGGCTAAGCCTTGGACACACTTTGAGTTTGCAGGAATGTGTTGGAAGGTTCCTTACCACAGCTGAGGCCAGCCCTGCTTTGATGGTTGAGGTGAAACTCCAAGCGGCTCCCAGCGGAGACTCAGCTTGGAGAAGCCGTCCTGACATTACTCCTTTGCTTGGAAAGGGGCTGCTTCTTGACCTCTCCAATAGAGCGGGTATCTCTACAGGATGGGTAGATTGTTCTCTGCAGTCATCGTGCCTCAGTCCTTTCACAGGGAGGGCGAAACGTTCCCATATGGAGCCTTGGCAATAAAACACTGCCGTTTCTAAAGCTGCAAGTTTTATAGAGAAGCAACGTTGCAATAGTCTCTGCAAAGGTCATATCTTTAGTGCAACTTTGGATAATACTTGTTTCCAAAAATGATTTTATCGTTCCTGTGGCAAAATAATCCAGAGACAACAGTGGCTAAACATAGGTCAGGGACTCCCCTCTTTCTCTGGCGTGATGGGGAAAGTCCTAATTCCACAAGTTCACGCTCAGAACGTTTAGGGAAGTTTTCTCTCGCTCCCAGCACCTCAGGCAGAAGACGCTGAGTATCGTGAGGCTTCTTTGGGGCTGAGGGTCACAGAGAGCAGAGCCAAGGTGCAGAAACTGTGAGGGAATGTGCTGTCATGGTGCCTTCACCACAGAAAAGAAGACTTTGCCAGCAGCTGGTCCAGGCCAGTCATTTTTGTGTAGTTAAGCTCTACACAGTCCTTGAAGGTGAATTCTTTCCTTCTCATAGTTGTCACTCAGTGACCAAACCAGTAAGTCCGGAGGGAAGAGTGCACTGGCTAGAAGTACTCATTTAACACAACTGGTACTTTTGGTTTTATGGATGTTTGGAAATCTCATCCTTTTCTTTGCTGGGCAAGAGTGGATTAGCAACCCTGCTTAGTCTTTTTTATTGTGTGACAGCTTCCAATGAAAAAATAAATAAACTGGTTCTTGGAACAAAAGATATGATTAGAAGAGTCACTGGGGTTCAAAATATTTTCTTTAGCCTCTGGGCCATAGAGAATGCCAGCAGGACTTACGAGGGTAATGGCGGGACTGTGTTTATAGGAGGTGCATTAGAATCTAGTAGGAACAAACAAGTGAAATCAGAAGCATGGCTTTCTTGTTGACAGTTACGCAGGTTGGATGCTCTCTCCCTGGATGTTGTCTTTAGACTCTCAGGTGGAGCAGGTCTGGAAGGCTGGGACAACTTTGATGCAAGGGTTTGATTTCTATTTGTAGGATTAGTTTAGGGTTTCCAGATGTCTAAAAAGTCTCAGACTTCTACAAGGAGCTTCCTATTTGTCGTCATCATGGGTCTAGATTCACATGATAAAAACGGATCATTGGTCCTTCTCTCTAGGGAGAAACAGAGAAATTAATAGCAAGAGACATTAATGTGGAGGCTTGAATCTAAGACAGGTCTCGATGCTTAACTTTACACTAAAAGGTAGCAGGATATGAGGGGAGGCCCTTCCAGGGGGGGTCGAGTGATGTCCTCCAGCCAGCCTCAAAGGGAATTCATCACGGCTACCAGTTAGCACGGCTGTCCTAGGCTACTGGCAGAGCTCCTTGTGCTTGTGCATGGAGCGTGTTCACTCACTTCGTTAGGGTTTTGCAATAATACAACTCAACACTATTTAGCCCGTAAATGTTTTTGCAGTGAGTGGTCTCTGGGGGAATGGTCAGAAGTATCATGGACTGTCCATAAATACGTCACATGGGACGTTCCCAGCCCTCTTTTTGCTACAGCTCTTAACTCTCAAGTGTGGTGAGGGCTCCATGTGTCATATTAGTTCTCATTCTGCATAAACTGAGGTCAGTTTATATTTCCAGATGTCATTTTTAATCTTCTGCTACCCCTGCTGATTTCAGAGGACAGACGGAGTGAAGTCACCGATGCATTAATAGGGCTTTGTGCCCTTTCTTTACCGTCTGTCTCCTAAGCTGTGGACCCCAATAACTCTCAGTAGCAAGTACTCCAGCCATGGGAACGAGGTCATTTAGAAGTGTTTTGCTGAGAGTCATTACGTCAGCCGTGACACACCTTGAGAATGTACGTTTAATTTCTAAATTATTTTCCATATGAAAATGTAAATACATGAATGAAATCAGTGGTCCTCACTGGGGGAGAATAAGGCCGCTCTCTTTGTTTTTAGAACTTTTTACCATTGGAGATCTGAGAAGTAGGGCAGCTTTTGTTGTACTTTTGAGCCATGCTGGAAAAATTTGGAGCATACTACCCAAGCTAAATATTCTTAGCATTCTGGCTCTGTTTATGCACATGAATTAGAGGGATTAGATGAGGGGGTAAATTCTTTGGTGCTACTAAGTGGCTGACTGAGGAGAATGAGAGGTAATCTATAAAAGACAAACCGAACATTGACAATCTCTAAATTCGGGCAGAATCTTGGATAAGGTGGATGGGGGTGGTTTGCCAGTGGATGGTGCAGCGATGTGAGTGGGGTCGATGGTGTTGGAGTGTGAGGGTGTGCAGGGTTGGGGGGTGGGTTGGGCTATCCATGGAGCTGGGGGGAGGGCTGGAGGAAGGAACAGGTGAACTCTGGGGAGGTAGAAGACTGTGGTTGAGAACACAATTGTGGGAGTGTTCTTTTGGCAGCTATGGCAAGGGAGGGCCACTGGTGCAGGGTGGTGTTGGTGGTGGGATGTGTGGGGAAGGGTGTACCTGGGACACGCCTCTAAGATATGAACGTGTGCACGTGGTCATAGGATGTTATCTCAGTGTGTGGAGACCCACACAGTAAACAACAAAATATTAAATTCTAAGTGAGTCCTGCTATGTTCTTAATTAAAGGGGCAGGAATCTCTTGAGTACATAGGCAGCGCCTAATGAAAGAAAACAAACCAATATGCCAAGCCCTCAATATTAATGCTTGTACTTATGAACCTTATTCCTGTAAAATTGAAACTTGGCCTAATAATATCTATTGCCTAAAAGTTACCTCCTGAAAACCTGCTTGTTACTCAAATGTGGCCTCTCTCTAAGCCAAACTCAACAAATAAACATACTACCTTCCCCTGGGCATGGGACATGACTCCTAGGGATGAACCTCCCTAGCACCAATAATAAGGGATTATTATCAAGCGCCAACATTGATGCTTTGGAAAAAAAACTGTGACCAAAAGGGGGAAACATTAAATACGAAAAAGTTTTTACAGCTAAGAGATTTCAAAGTGAGTTGGGAGGTCATTCCAGAGGTTACACTTATGTATGTCTCAGGTGGATCTCGCTAACTGCCATAGTAAATAAAACCTCAAAACAGGGGTGCTCCTGAGGGCCCTAGAGACGTGCAGGCACACAACCCCATGAAATCAGCACCCCGTTGGTGGGCCTTACCTTGGAATACATGGTAACCTATTTCCCCACTGAAATAGAGTTAGACTCATTTATAATTTCCCTTCACATGAGTCTTCTATGCCTTTTATTTGAGCCTATAATTAGCACTATCCCCATTAAATCTATGTCCCAGAGACTTTAATCTTTGGTCTGTTCATATGCTGGTTGAGCCCTGAATCTCAGCAGAGTGGCAGCCAACACTACTCTCCAGTTTATCAGATTCACCCAGAACAACTAAAGAAATGATGGTGATGGACCACCCCTATCCCAAAAAACAGAGTATCTACGACTGCAAACAAAACAGTTCCTTCCATCTGCCCGGTAAGATCTAAGCCCCCTCTCAATCTGAAGCATGCATCACCATCCCAAATTCCTCAATGAGCAAACATAAGGGGGTGGGGGGGAATGCAACCATGGACCAATGTAGACATTATTATTGTAGTAACAGAAGAAATTATATGTTGATATAAAGATGGTGGTCACCAGAGGTTCTAAGGGGAGGGGGAAGGAAGAATAGGTGGAACACGGGGCATTTTTATGGCATTGGAATTATCCTGCATGACATTGCAATGATGGATACAGGCCATTATACATTTTGTCAAAACATATAAAATTGTATGGTGCAAATTATAAACTATAATGTAAACTATAGACCTTGATTAGTAGTAATGCTTCAATATTTGTTCTGTTATAACAAAGTACCACGCTAATGTAAAATGTTATTAATAGGGGAAAATGTGGGAAGGGGAGGGAGTGGGTTATCTGGGAATGCCTTAAACTTTTGATATAACTTTTACGTCATCTAAAACTTCTTTAAAAATAAAGTTTATTATATGAAAAACAGCGGAGAGTCCAAAAAATATATATATATATTCCAAATAAGGGTGTGATTTTGGAGGGCAGCATCCAAATGAGTTGACCAGGTAGAATTGTTAGTTGGTAAAAGACAAAATCCTGCGAAGAGAAAATGGCCACAGCCTGGCCACGAAACTAGTTAGAGGAGCCTCATTTTCTTACAGCCAAGCAGGAGCAAGGGTTCCTCTCTGAAGCTAAGGCAGCGTCAGGGTCTCTTCCTCCACCTCTGAGAGGAGCACATCGGACAAACCACAGACATCTCAGCTCCCCAGCAGTGAGCAGTCCTCGTTGTTTTCACAAGGGCTCCTGCTCATGAAATTCCACCCAAGTACAATAAGGGCCCGTGCAAAGGCTGATAGAGTTTTGAGAAGTTACAGGCATGATCTGGAGGTGGTAATGGCTTCTGCCATCTGGGCAAGCAAAGAGGAGGTTTTTCTAAACCATTTGGGACAAGACTGCCGAGCCAGACACCAGCTTTATTCTCTTGCAGTTACTGGTTTATAACTTTAATATAATTTTAATTATATATACATATACGATATAGTCTTATTAAGCACTATATTTAAATGATGTTGTTTAATATTTAACACAATTACATAATCAAGCATTTTATATGAAAACATTTATCATGCCTTGATTTTTCCAACTTGGTTTGAGGTTCAGGATGAATGCCCACATTTGTACGTTTAAAAATACGTATCGATAGTGGGTGGTGGCTATTTGTACTCCCTTTTTCTCATGTTTACTCTTTAGTTCCTTTTGCCTTGTGTTTCTTAGTTTATTTCCTTGTAAAAAGTTTTTTTTCTGGCATCTGTTTTTTTTTTTAAATCATTGCACACAGATACAGAAATGACTTGATAAGCGCTAATTGCAGAATTATGGAAATTCATTAAATATATCGTGGGATGCATAGCACTGGAAGTCTGAGTTGTTGTGCATGTTCTCTTTTTTTTTTATTGTGGGTAAAAATCAAAATTTTCACAATACATACCAATATTTGTAAAATGATATATAAATATATATGCATATATGTGCATTTGCTCACATAAATGTTATTTTATATATATATATTTTAAAAGGTGCTTAGATTACCTAGATATTGCACAGTAATTACAGGGATTCCCATGTTCCCCACCTCCCACACCTCTCACAACATCCCACCCAAATATCCTTCATCAGTGTGGCACATCATCCACAATGGATATACACATCCTGGGACCAAGCATAGACCACAGTTCCCATCGTAGACCACACTCTCTCCCACACAGTTCTGCATGGTATATGCTGATGTAAAATGGCCTACATCTGTCACTGCAACGCCACTCAGGACAACCCCCAAGTCCCAAAAAAGCCCCTGTATTTCAACTGCCTTTCCCTCCCTGCCCTGAGAGTGTCCAGTGGCCACCAGCTCCACCTCACTGTTATAATTTCTTCCATTGCTATAATCACCATATGTATACAACAGAATTCCGTTAAGTCCACTCTAGTCCATAGTTTTCCCCCCAATCCTGAGGGGACTGGGATGGTGATGTCCACTCCACCTCCAAGTGAGAGAGGGCTTATATCCTGTGGATACGGTGGATGGGATTATCCTGCCTGCAGCTGCAGGCCCTCTCCATTCCCTGGGATGGCCGTTGCCCATTGTTGTCTCCTCGCCAGGTGACTTGGATGAGTCCATTGAACTGTAGGGTAGGAGTTGTAGCTCCACTGAGCTTCCAGGAACAGCTGGCACATAGGTAGGCCAGAGGCTCCAGTCTCTGGAAGTTTACCTAAAAACTCCAGCATCACATATAGGTTTGAATAGAAAGGACTGTTGGACCATATGCAGGGAGGACTTATTTGAGTCCAACTCTGTCACTCTCAGGAGCACAGATTCCAAAGTAGAGCCCACTGATAAGGCATCAATCTCTGGGGCTATCCCCCCTTATATAGGACCTGGGTGTCTCCAGAGCCCTCAGGAGTCCCTCTGTGTGGGGTGATATCCACTTTGGTGTTCTATGAGATCCTACTGAGGTGTGTGTAAGCAATACCTCTGGGATGACCTCCCAACTCTCTTTGAAGTCTCTTAGCAGGAGGCGGCTGTGGCTCAATCAGTAGGGCTCCCGTTTGCCATGTGGGAGGCCCTGGGTTCGGTTCCTGGGGCCTCCTGGTGGAGGCAGGCCTGCCCGCACGGCGTGGTTAGCTGACCCAGCGAGCACAAGCAGCAAGGGGGGGATAAATGAATAAATAAATAAAATCTTTAAAAAAAAAAAAAAAAAAAAGTCTCTTAGCCAGATGAACTCATTTCTCTTTACTTTTTTCCCGCTTTTATTCAAGGTCTTTTTCCAATCAGTTGGCACTTGGTATTAATCCCTCATTGCCAGGGAGGCTCATCCTGGGAGTCATGTCCCACGTTGAGGGGAAGGTAATGCATTCATATGCTGAGTTTGGCTTAGAGAGAGGCCACATTTGAGCAACAAGGAGGCTCTCAGGTGGTAACCCTTAGGCACCCCATAACAGTAGGCTAAGTTTCAATTACAAGAGCAAAGACTCATAAGGCTAGTCATCAATAACAAGAACCCATCAGTGGGCCAGTGCATGTTCTCTTAACTGCCAATTCCATCAGGATGTTTAACTAAGTGCTGGTAATGTGGCGGTTTTTCTATCACAACAGGTTTTAGAATTGTCCTATTTTTGTTATTTATCAGATCTAATAACTGTTTATATCGATTTTAAATACTAGGTCTTGCAGTTCTGACAAAAGAAAAATACATACAAAAAGTATTAAAATGCATGCCCTAATTTATTAATCTTAAGCGAAATTAAATTCTCCAAAGCATTAATAGTAAATCATTAAAAGTGCACTTTAGAAAATCAAGAAGAATCCTAAGAGATAGGCCATTGAAAGTCAATTCCAACAGACACAATGTATCATGTATCTGCCTTACTTTTATTGTAAGCATTATGTCAAACATTTAATTTTCAGCTTGTAATATTTACTGGTGAAGAATATGGTTGTTTATTATTTAGAAATATTTAAATTTTTTAATCTGTTAGAGTGATAAGGCTAGTAGATGAATGGAAAGAACAAGAATTCTTATATTTCAAAAATACCTCAAATGTTATGTAGGGTTCAGTGTTCTTATTTTAGGACTGGGAAATTGACGTTCATGTGAATTTATCTAAAAGTGTCATGGAGGAAATTAACAGCACAGTTAATACTGGAAACTGATCTTCCTGGGGTATCTGATTGGGGGCAGCACTCAGAAACCCTCCAATGGGGGGAATGGAACCTGCCCCACCCAGGTCTGATTCAAGGCTCAGGACATCCTCTCCTGACAGCACTGCTAGCTCGGACCAGCCCCAGATCCAGAGGGCCTTAGAGAATTCTGAGGACACTCCAAAGGAGAGGGTTGGCCCTGTAGAGGTACAGGGCTGAGGCAGGGACTCTGCTTCCCTGGCTCTAAGGACACGTATTGCTCCCAGAGCACTTGGAGAAGTCGATATTGAAACAAATGAACTACACTATTTAATCAGAGTGTGCACAAATGCACTGGGACTCAAAGGAGACAGCAGCCAACTCGCTCTGTCTGGTAAGGGAGTGGGAAGGCTTCACAGAAGCTACCCAGTTTGAGTGAGTCTTCAGAGATGGGAAGGATTTTTCTAGCTTTTCCAGTAAGAAGGACCAACATACGCAAAATTCTGGTTAGGTGAATGGGCTTGTGGCATTTTAGAAATAGTGTAAGTTAAACATAGCAGGAATGTGAGTTCAGTAAGGGAGTGGAGGGTGAAGACAGAGGGTGGTGATGGAGAGCTTCATGTGCCAAGATGCATGTGTGGGGGATGGTGGAGGACATTGTGCCTAGAGGCAGGAGAGCCCATGACAGAAGCCATCAACTAGCGTCAAGGGCGCACGGGGGCCTGTGGTGAGGCTGGAGCAGGGGTAGGGGCCAGGCAGGAAAGAGCTTGTTGGTCACCTGACCTCCAAAAGCCCTTAGTCTGTCCCATGGACCACAGCGATGTTTTGGGTCTCCTGGAATTAATGTCAGTGCTGAGCCAGTGTCTAATAATCCCTGCAAATCTGTTCAGTTCCTTTCCCCAGTGCACAACTACTCTGGTAAAAGGCTGTAGTCTCTCTGGGGAAGGCTAGGAGGAATATTAACCGTATAAATTGTTGGCAGTGTAGCCAGGTCCTTCCCTAAGGCGACATGGCCTTCCCTTCTCAAGGGGCTCTGGATCTGTAAACTGTCTCACGTCTGGGGATTGAGACTCTGTTTTTGTGAAAGTTAGACTTTTGTCCACTTTACCTAGAATCCTTCTGCTTATATAGGTTATGTAAGAGTTTGTAGACTTCCCAGCGAGTTTACTTCTAGGTACTATGAGTAACTGGCAACACCATAGGTCTCTGCGAGTGAGACAATTCTGATTACTGCTTTGAGCTGTTGTCCATCACGATATCCACATCCACTTGTCTTTGGCTGTTAAGTGCTGCCACTTGGCTCCTGCCAACCTGGGATCCAATCGTCCCCACTGTGTTTAAGGATCATGTTTGGTGACAGGCGTTTCCACTGTGATATCTGACCTACAGAGAAGAGCGGCCGCAGAGCTCCTCAGAGGTGCTCCCGCAAATTTATTCCTCACGCTCCTGGTGAAAGGTGTGTCCTCTGGACATTCCTGGGGTGGGTGAGCATGTCTTACAGGAAAAATCCACTCTAATATTCCAGTCTCTCTAAGGCTTTAGATGCCCTCATCTACTCTTACAGCAGGCACTGCTGGCATTTCTGCTTCAGGTAACCTAGGCTGCCTTTTGGTCCATGCTTCAGCCACCTGAACAAGCTGTTAGAGCCCTTTCAACCCCTCAAGCTGCAAGACCGATGCCAGAATTTAGGCTCGGTGAGCCTATATCAATCAATGCAGCTTGATCCAACTTCATTTTCCTTCCGTCATTACCCTACACCCTTAATATTCATTCCCACACATATTTCCTTGATTTCTATCTATACAAATTGGAAAAAATTGTAGAGTTCTTTTGGAGGGTAGCACATCTCCTCCTGGGTCACACTTTGGGGGCCTCTTGGGACTAGTTTTAGGTCTGGAAGAAAGAGGGGTGGTGGTGGTGGGGGGTGTCATGAGAGGAATTAGCAGCATCTTGCAAACTAACTGCCTCAGGGCACTTATTTTCAGTTTTCCCCATTTTCATAATTAGCTGCCTCTACACCATTTAATGAATTAGTGATCTTTTCCTAACAAAATTTAATGTTATCTGTTTAATATTTTCTTATGGTGTGTGTGTGGGGAGTGTCTTTTAGTGCTCACTGGTTTAGTTCTTTGGCCTGTTTATCTTCCCTTGTACTAGTATCACACTATCTTAACTTTTATTGATTTGTAATAAGCCTTTATATCTTGTAGGATCTGCCCCCTTCTCCTCCACCCCTCCACTTCTCTTTCTCATTTTCTTCTCCTTCTTCATCTCTTTATCCATTTCCCTCTTGTTTTTTATTTAAGAGTTTAAAAACATTCTTATCCCTTTTTTCTTCAACATACATTTTAGAATCAGACTGTGAAGTTTCATAAAATATTGTCTTGGGAGTTTGATTATAGTTCTTTGAATCTCTAGATCACTTTAAGAGAATTGACATTTTAACAAAAATAAGCTTTCTACCCCTGAGCATTTAAAATGTCAATAATAATATTTTCTAATGTAAATTATGGATTATAGTTAGCAGTAGTATTGTGATATTTTTGCAGCAATGGCAAAGAAGATATTATATTAATTCTAAGGGACAACCATGGGGGCTAAAAAGGGGGTATGGGATTTTTTTCCTTTTGGAGTAATGAAAACGTTCTAAAATTGACTGAGGGGATGATAGCACAACTCTGTGATGAATATGAGATCCATTAAGTGTACACTTTGAATGAATTATACAAGGCATGGAATGTATAACAGCAAATCCTATGGTGGAAGGTGGAGTGTGGTTAACAGAACAAATGTGAGAACATTCTCTCACAAGCTATAACAAGTATCTAATACTAATACAGGGTGTCAGTAATCGGGTGGGTTGGGGGAAAAATGTAACAAATGTAAGATATGGGCTATTGTTAGTAGTAATGTTTTGATGATGCTCTTTCTCAGTTTGTAACAAAGTTTCACAGCAATGCAAGGTGGTGGTAGTGGGGTGCTGTATGGGAGCCCTATATGATGATATGCATGTTTGTTTTCTAAGTTCACAACTTAAATGATACACTTATTGTTTATGGATGTTCATGTATGAATGATAAACTTCAATAAAAATGTTAAAAATAATATTTTCCATTCTATAAGTATGTCTAGATTATTTTTCAAAGAGTTTTAATAGTCTCCTTTTCTTTGCTGATGTTTTGATTTCCTTCTTTACTTTCTTAAGTACATTAAACACACTTACCTATTTATATGCAACCAGAATTTAAGTCTTTGTTTTTTAAAATTTTGACAGTTGGTTTGTGTGAATCATGATCCAGGCGTGGTCCACATATTACATTTGATTGGCATGACTCTAAAGTCTCTTTAATTCTAGGTTTTCTCCATCCTCTTTCTTTGTCCTTGCAATTTCTTTGAAGAAGAACTCAGATCATTTGTCCCGTGGAGACTCCCACAGTCCAGGTAGGCTGAAGACATCACCGTGAAATTGTTTGGCAGATTTCTTTATTCTGCATCTCCAGTCAACAGGTAGTTGCATATAGAGATGCGATCAGAATCACATTCCATCTTTTGGCAAGAATGCTTCACAGGGAGTGTTGTCTACTTTGATCGAGAAGCTCAGTATGCCTGCTGTGATGAGGGCAGTCCGAGCTCCACCTTCCATCCTTCCACATACTCGGCAAATAAAGCCGGTGCTCAGGGCTGGCTGTGTGAGCCTGCACCTAGGATATTCGTGGGCCGGCTGCCTTCCTGGGCGTGACTTGAGGTGAAGCACACCCCTGAGCTGATACCTTCCTTCCCTTCATTCACTGGAGACAGCCTGGCCACGGTGTGGAAGTCCTATGGCACCTGGCCCACACCTGCTGGTCTATCTGCCTGCCAGGGAGGGAGTGGGTCCCTCCGTTGAGACACAGCACAGGAGGGGGCTGCTAGATCATGCACCTGTGTCTGCTGTCGATTGAGACCGCTGCCCATGGGGGACCGGTGTCCTCTGTGGAAGCTGACCTTGCTGTCTCTCCTCTGTGTCAGTGAACACTGCTCCACCTGGTGCCTGTGTGAGTTGTACTTTGCTGGCGACCCCGACACCTGTAAGCCATGGAGTAGGTTGGAACCCGAGGACTCTGCTCCTGGGAGCAGGTGTTGGTGTGCCCTATGCTACCCCCCATGCAGTGAGACCTTCCCTTGGATGTGGTAATAGGTGCCTTTCTCTTCTGATCGACACCTATTTGTTTCTTTTGGTGATGATTGATCAGTCTGTTCAGGCATTGCTAGCCTAAGTATTCCATTTTTAAAGTTCCCCATTATCACTTTGTCTAGTGATTTTAGCAACCATTGATGATCATTGCATTACATTTATTATTTCATTAGGGATTGCAAGATGGTGATGTTTTAGTCTACCAATCCTTCTTCATCTGTTAACTAGAACACTTCTTCAAGGAAAAAACTTACATTAACTATTTGGTTATCTTGAGGTACTTTTTAAATTTAAAATACATGCTTTATTCTTTCCTGTTACTTTCCAGTTTTCAGTTTAATGTGTTGTTTCTCTAACATCCTTCAAAAGTGACCCATATATATATATTTAAAGTATCATTATAAACTGATCGGTTTTAACTACTTAATATTTCAAACCATTACAATTATTCATTTTATGCTTAAATTGTCACAGCAGTTGACAGAGATAGAAACAGCACATCATCTATGAACTTTTCTTCCCAACTTGACTACAAGCACTGTGCGGTCAAGGACGTTTTGTGTTCATCAAATCACTAATAACATTGGCAATGCATGTATTAAAAGCCTGTAATAAAACTGGATGTCTGATGATGTTAAGGAATTATTGTTAGTTTCTAAAATATGATAATGGCATCATGGTTATGTTTGATAAAAATTCTTTATCTTCTAGAGACACATACTGAAGTAGTTGTGCATAAGGTGTTTTGATGTCAGGGATTAACTCTGGAATCATCCACGGAGGGGTAAGGGAGGAATGACAGTGGAAGAAGACTGGCTATGTGGTATAATTGCTGAAGCCTGGTGACAAGCACATGGGGCTCATTATACAATTCTTATTTGTTTTAGGTAGGTTTGAAAATGTTCATAATTTTAGAAAGTTTAAGCTCATAATATGATGGATCTTTTAAAAATCATGCCCTAATTGCATAACTCTTTTGCTTAGGAATCCTCAATGACTCTACATTGCCTGTGTACTGGCTTATGAAATGCCTGTGCAATAATCTTGCAGCAATTTAGTCTTGTAATTTTGTTATTATTGAAAAGCTTCATTGGTTCTCTGATATTTGAGGGCCTTTCTGAGTTAGTGAGGTTAAAGGAAGTATATCAGAGACAATTATGGATCTTTTCCAGCTTGGAAGATCTATAAAGATGACTAAACACTTAAGGAAAGAGGAAAAAGAAAAAAAAAGAAAGAAAAATATTGCTGACTTTTCAGAAAAAGAACCCTGTTGGAAATTTAGACTGACACTTTTTGGGCAACTAAAAAATCCCCCTTTAAAAGGTAGAATGGAGAGTTCATATTTTTCATACTTCTCTTTTAAATTTCCAGAACCTCATTTAAAATGAATTCCTGTGAAAAATGAGGAGCTGTGAGTTTCATAATATGGTGTCATGTAAAAGTCCTCATAAAGGACTTCTCTCTTCTATCGAGGCATGAGCCATTGAAATGGACAGTGATTACAGAAAGCTTCATGGACAGCATGTTCCAGGGCACGGAACATGAAGGGAGAAAGAACAGTGCATCAGGTTTGTGTGTAGCGTAAATTCTAGAAGAGATTCTGATGAAGACTTTGAAAACGATGCATTCAGGGTCGATATGATGTGACTGCCTTTGTGAATTGTTTATACCGTCTACTTTATCCCTGCATTGGTAGACTTCCCTACGACTAGGTTACTGGTGATATTTAGGTAAGTAAGATCACCTTTGCCCACCACTCAGAAAACTTTTTGGAGCAAAAAGCGTCGCTACTGCTGGCCTGTGTTTCACTGCTTACTGCTCAGGTGTTTTTGGAACTTTTGGTATTCATTAGGCTATTTTGGAAACTGTCAGAAAATCATTCTGATTTCCCCCCATGAACAATAGTCACAGAACCTCTGATAAGCTTTTGATCTCCTGTGGCATTTGATTTTGAGTGAATTTTTCTAATTCTGCTTTTATAAAAAAAAAAGGTCTTTTGTGGTTCTCCCAAATGCCAAAAGGGAAAACACTTGTAATGATGCTACATAACATTTACCTTCCAAATATCAAGCTTAGTGTGTACACAAGGGTGATAGGGCATGGTGTGACTTCCTATTTAAGGAAGCTTGTATGTGTGTGTGTGTTTCATATTCCTTCAGAAAATGTCATGTGGTGGTTTTCATTGCATATTCAAGTAGTATTTCATAAGAAAACATACAATTCTAAATATAGAAAAGTGGAGCTGTAGGCAGTAGAATCCATCACCCTGACATAAAATAACTTTTAATAAACAAAAGGATTAACTTCCAGAGGCATGACTGGCTTTTTCCTCTCCCTCATACCTATATCCACTTGATCACCAATTATTGTAGATTTTACCTCAGAAATATCAGCTATCAGGCTTCCTTCTTTCATTAGGACTATTTCAACAGCCCAGTAGTCTTCCAACCAACTGTCTCTCCCACTTCAGTCCATTCGCTCTATATTACTACCAGGGTAATCTTAAAGTTGTTGAGTTTATATCCCAGATTAATAATATTTAGCTCCTTGCCTATATGTTAAAATGCATACAGTGAATCTTAAAATGTGATTCCTAGAACAACTGTATAAGAATCTTCTAGGGTCCCTATTGAAAATTATTTATATACCCCAAGGCAGCCAAATCAAAATCCTTGGGTCTGAATCCAGTAATCCACACATTTACCATTTATTTTAAAAAGTCTTCTGGGAAGAAGAGAAAAGCCTACAGAAAATCATATACGTTTTGGAGAACTTCAATATCTGGAATTTTTTTGCATGAGAAATCCTTAACACCACCAATGGAAAATCCCTAAGTTTGTAGCATTCCCAAAGAGGATTTCAGATAAGTACATTAGGCAACAAAGGATTCCCATAGATATACTTCCAAATATACCAATAAGTAGCTATAAATCACACAAGAAATCAAGGCATCATAGTGAGAGTAGGCATTTAAAACAAAACAAAACAAAACAAAAAATAGAACCCACTTTAAAAAAACTTTAAATGTAGTTATTAAGACATACAGAACATAAAACAAATATTTATACTTAGCACACAGATTGTGATTTTTTTAAAAAAGAACCAAGTATAACTTTTAGAAATAAAAATTATAATAATTAAAATAAAAACTCAGTGTATGTGATGGACAAAAATTTAGATGCAACTGAAGAAATAATTAGCTTAATAGAAGATAAAGCCAAAGAAATGGTCTAGAATGCAACACAAAGAGATGAAATACAAAATATAGAACAGAAGTTAAGGATGTGGTTGATAGAGCATAGAATGTTTAAATACATCTGTTTGGAGTTCCAAAAGAAATCAAAAGGAAAAAAATGGAGAGGTTTTGTTGAAGACATAATGGCTAAGAATTTTCCAAAATTGATGAAAGAAATGAATCCATAAGAAATTCAATTATAACTTAGCAGGATACGTAGAAAAACCCATATTTAGACATATTTTAGTTAAATTATAGAATACCAGAGAAAAAAAAGGAAAAAAATTAAAGCAGCTCCAGGGATTGACAAGGTAAACAAACAACATACTTTTAGCATCAGTGATGGAAATTAAAAGACAGTGGAGTGTTAATTCAAAGTTCCAATTTTATATAAACTCTTCCTGAGAATAAGGGGGAAAACTCTTTAAATTGATTCTGTGAGCTAGATATAGTCTTGATGTCACATAATTAAAATTCCGTATAAGGAATGAAAACTACAGACTCATCACATTCATGAAAAGGGATGCAGATAAACGAAGCTAAATATTTGAAAATGGGATCTAGCCACAGATAGAGGATGACACACCATTACCAAATTCAATTTATTCTGAGGTTTAAGATTGATCATTAGCTACACAATGTAATTGACCATGTTAACAAATTTAATTGTTTGTGTTGTCTCAATAGCTATAGGAAAAGCAATTGCTAATTTTTAAATCTATTTATGAAAAGACCCTTGGCCAATTAGAAATATAAAGGACACTCCCTTAGCCAAATAGGGGTATTTATGAAAACCTATGTCAAATATCATTCTTAATGGTGAATTTTATTAGAAGAACTCCCTTTAAAGGCAGGGACAAGACAAGTACAACCACTACCACCACTTTCATGTAAGTTTTCTCCTGTTGATGGACATTTGGGTACTTCCAGTCTTTGGCTATTATAAATAACTCATTTCTCCCAATGAATAAGAACAAGAATTTCTTTAAGGTGTAGGTCCAGGGTTTCAAGGTGCTGACTCATAGTTTTAAGGGTAGGAGAAGTCCAAAATCAAGGTGTCATCAAGAAGATGCTATCTCCTAGAGGAATGTGTCATTATGGGGCTGGCTGCTGTTGATCCTTATTCCTTGGCTTTTCTGTCACATGGCAACGCACATGGCAGCCTTGCTTAGTTCTCTGGGTTTCCTTGGCTTCCAGCTCCTGGCTTCTCACATCCACTTTCTCTCTCTCTGTGACCTTCCCTATAAGGCCTGCAGTAATAGGATCAAGACCCATCCTGAGTCAGCTGGGCCAGAACTTAACTGAAGTAACCTCATCAAAAAGTGCTATCTACAAGGGTTCATACCCATGGGAATGGATTAAGTTTAAGACCTTTTTTTTTTTCTGGGGTACATAGCTCCAAGCTACCACACAGAGTTATCTATCTTCTCCTTTACTCGGTAAGACTAAATTGTTTTCCAAAGTGGTTGTACCAGTTTATGCTTATACCAGCAGGGTATAAACATTAAATGTTACACATTTTTCTTAACACTTATTACTGTCAGACATTCAATTTTTGCCAAGCTGGTGACTGTGATGTTGTATCTCACTATAGTTTCAATTTGCATTTTTCTAATTACTAAAGAGGTTGAGCATTTTTTTTGTGTTTTGTACTGACTTCAATGTCCTCACTTGGGAAATGTCTATTAAAATATTTTGCCCAATTTAATTGGACTGTTAGTCATTTTCATATAATTATATGGCCACTGTTATGAATTATGTATAACAATCATTTGTCATTTAAGAATTTTTCAAATATCTTCTTCAGTTTGTGTCTTGAATTTTCATTTTTTATGGTATAATTTAAAGAACAGTAGTGCTTAATTTTAATGTAGTCAGATGTATCCATCCACCTTTTCCTTAGGGTTTGCTTTTTGTTTCATCTTGTTTTAAGGAATCATCATATACCCCAATGTTTTCTAAAATTTTCTTCTAACTTTACCTCTAATTAAAAAAAAAAGTTTTATATTTTATATTTAAGTCCAGATCCATCTGCATTTGATTTTTGAGGGTATTTTGAGGTAGGTATTCTTTTTTTTCCCCACAAAGATAACCATTTACCCTAGCATAATTTACTGAATATTGCACTTTTTCCTCATGGTTATGTCATATGTCAGGTTTTCACAAATGGGTGGGTCCATTTTAGCACTATTGATTCAAAGTCATTTGTCAATTACTCTATTCCTACATCAAAGCAACATTATCTATGATAGATTTATAATAAGCCCATATATCTTATGACATTGTGTTTTAGTCAGCCAAAGGGATGCTGATGCAAAGAACCAGAAGTCTGCTGGCTTTTATAAAGAGAATTTATGTGAGGTAGAAGCTTACAGTCACAAGTTACTCATAAAGAGTAAGTTACCTCCGTTACCAAAGTCTGTTGCCATGTGTTGGAGCAAGATGGCTGCCAGTCTCTGCAAGGGTTCAGGCTTCCTCTTCCTTTTAAAGCTCCATGGTCCCAGCTTCTTCTGATTTCAGCTGTAGCCTGGCATAAATCTTGTCTCTCTTCCCAGGGCTCCTCTCTTTCTAGGCTTAGCCGCTCTGCTCTCTCCACAAGGCCAGCTGTAAACCATCAGGTGAACAGCTCGGCTCTCTCCCCAGGGCTCCAGCATCAAAACTGAGTTCTCTTCTCTGCTGTGTCATTTTCTGTGTTTCTGCCCACCAAGGGGGTGGGGATTCAAGATCCTACTTACCTGGCTGAATCAAAGCCCTAATCTTAATTTAATCAAGTAAAAGTGAAACCTCTGAATTTCATACAATCAAAGGGTGTCATGTCCAGAGGAACAGACTGGTTTACAAACATAATCAATATCTCCTTTTTGGAATTCATAAATAATATCAATCTGCTACACACTAGTTCCCCTACGTGGCTTTTGTTCTGGAGTGTTCTGACTAATCTTTACAATTTGACCTTCCATATACCTTTTAGAGTCAGTTTGAGTTCCATGAGAATTCCAATAATATTTTTTTCAAAGATTTATTTTATTTATCCCCCCCCACCTCATTGTTTGTGCTTGCTGTCTGCTCATTGTGTGCTTATCTTCTTTTTTTAGGAGGCATTGGGGACCAAACCCAGGACCTCCCATGTGGGAGGCATGCGCCCAATGGCTTGAGCCACGTCTGCTCCCTCCAATGAGATTTTTAAAAAATCTTTTTATTTTAATACAACATAGATATTGTAATTGTAAAATTTTGTGTACAATTCAATGAATTTATGTAAAGTTAACATCATCAGCACCTCAGAAGTGTCCCTCATAGCTCTTCTAAGTCAATACCCCCCAAAGTAGCACCTAATCTGACTTCTTGCACCACAGATTAGTAATTCCTTTTCTTGAATTTTATATATATGGGATAATACACTATGTACAACCCTGTGTCTTTTTTCTTTAGCTCGATATGTACTTTCTATGTTCATCCATGCTGTTGTGTGCAGCAACACTTCATTCTTTTTGACAGTTGTATAATATTACAGTATGTGACTATACTTTTAAATTCTATTATTGCTGGACATCTGGCATGTTTACAATTTGGCGCTGTTGTGAATAATAGTGTTTTAACATTCTACTTCATGTTCCTTGGTACACATATGAATGCATTTTTGAGATAACTAACTAGGAGTAGAATTGCTGAGCCATAAGACATGTATATGGTCCCCTAAAGCAGATGCTTCTAATGCATTTCCAAAATTGTATGATTTAACCCTTCACCTATACTGTCGGAAAGATCCCGTTGCTTTACAAGACAAATGAGCTGGGATCTTCAACAAATAATTTGCATGGAAGAAAGAAAAATAATGAAGGGAAAAAGTTTAAAAGAGAGGTGAAAAAACTATCAGCCAATCTCAATGTGTGGCTATTTTGATTCCTGATTCAAACAAACCAATTTTAAAATATATGAGATGTTTGTCACTATATGAATACTGACTGGCAGTTTTTTATTAATGCATGCATCTGTGTACATATGTGTGTATGTATGTCTGCATTTGTTTGTTTTTATTGAGGTGAATGAAATTCATAGAATGTAGAATTAACCATTTTAAAGCGTACAATTGAATGGTATTTAGTGTGTTCACAATGCTGTACACCCACAAGTTCTCTCTAGTTTCAAAACTTTTCATCACCACTGAAAACACCCTATGCTCATTAAGCAATCACTCTCCTCCCCGCTGGTAATTCCTAATCTGCTTTCTGTCCATGAACTTGTCTACTCTGGACTTATCATATAAAAGGAAGCATACACTATGGGACCCTTTGCGTGTGGCTTCTTTCACTTAGCAGGTTTTTGTGGTTCATCCAAGTTGTATCGGTACTTCATTCCTTTTTTATGGCTGAATAATATTCCATTGTATACCTATACCAAAATTTGTTTATCTGTTCAGCCATTGATGGACATTTGGGTGGTTTCCACTGTTTTGCAATTATGAATAATGCTGCTATATACATTTGTGTATAAGTTTCTGTAATGGGCATATGTTTTCATTTCTCTTAGGAATTGACTCGCCATGTCATATAGTGATTTTATGTTTAACTGCCAAACTATTTTCCATGGCAGCTGCACCATTTTACATTCCCGTCAGGAATGCCCAAGCGTTCTGATTTTTCCACATGCTCACCAACCCTTCTTATTTTCTATTTGGTAAATAATAGCCATTCCAGAGGGTGTGAAATGGTATCTCACTGTGATTTTGATTTGCATTTCCTTAATAGTGAATGTTGAATATATTTTCATGTACTTATTGGTCATTTGTTTATCATCTTTGGAAGAATGTATATTCAAATCATTTGCCCATTTTTAAATTGGGTTGTTTGTTTTTTTGTTGGTGAGTTATAAGAGTTCTTTATATATTCTAGACCAGGAGTTCTTAACCTTCTTTTTCCACAGACCCTTTGCCAGTCAGGTGAAAACCACGGACCCCTTACCAAGTCCACACTATTATTTAAGAAATGTATCACACCCGTGCCAACACGTCCCCACAAGAATAATGTTTTTTTGAATTTTCAATTCAAGCTTATAGACCCCCTGAAATCTCTCCATAGAACCCGGGGTTAAGAACCCCTGTTCTAGATATAAAACTCTTATCAGACATGATTTGCAACTATTTTCTCACTCATTTTTCTCCCTCAGAATGACAACCTCATTATGTAGGTTGTCTTTTCATATTCTTGGTAATGTTCTTTGATGCCCCAAAGTTTTTTTTATGAGGTCCAATTTTATTTTATTTTTTTCTTTTGTTGCTTGTGCTTTTGGTGTCAAATTGAAGAATGTACTGCCAAATCCAAGTTCACGAAGATTTACTCCTGTTTGTTTTTAGCTCTTATGTTTAGGTCATTGATCCATTTCAAGCTAATTTTTATTTATGGAGCAACATAAGGGTCCAATTTAATTCTTTGCATGTGGTTATCCAGCTGTCCCAGAATTGGCATTTCTTAATATTAAGGATTTATTGACATTTTTAAAGTCAAGTAGTGTTATGCTTTTAAAAATTATTCTTCTATTTTAGAAATGCATACTGAAATATTTAGGGATGAAATATTATCTGAAATTTGTTTCAAAACAATCTAGTGGGGAAAATGGGTGTGAATAAAAGAAAACAATATAGGCCATGAGCTGATAATTGCTGATGTTAGTTGATACATATATGGGGATTCTTTATACTAGTCTCTCTAGTTGTGTATATTTGTATATTTAGGGGAAATATCATAATGGGGGAATTTTAATTTGCTTGTTTAAGAAGTATTCAAGAGGGAAGCAGCTGTGGCTCAATCAGTAGGGCTCCCGTTTACCATATGGGAGGCCCCGGGTTCGGTTCCCGGGGCCTCCTGGTGAAGGCAAGCCCGCCCGCGCGGCGTGGTTAGCTGACCCAGTGAGCACAAGCAGCAAGGGGGGGATAAATGAATAAATAAATAAAATCTAAAAAAAAAAAAAAAAAAAAAAGTATACAAGAAAGAGTTAATTAAGGATATAGAGTAGGGGTTGGCAAAAGCACAGTCCATAGGCCAAATCTAGTTTGTCACTTGTTTTTATAAGTAAAAAGTTTCTGTCTATGCTCACTCGAGACCAGTGGCTTGATTTAGCCAAGAAGGGATGGCTTCAGAGCATCAGTCTCTCATACCACAACCCTTTCCAGCCACTTGTTAACATCCCTTCACCCTAGTGTTTTCTTACTAGCACCTGTAGGCTTGTGGTCCTCCCAGCTCTCACACCTGCAATTGGTGCCTCTCTGGGAGGAAGTGCTTGCAAGCTAGTCAATGCAGTTCATAACTTAGCAGTTATTTAGAGATAATATGATTTTTTTACATGGAAAAGTCAAGAAAATCTATAAGTGATTGTAATTAATGAAAGGACAGCAAGGCTGCTAATATAAGGTCAAAATTTGCAAAAATGAATAGCTGTCTCATATTTCAACAAGAATTAGAAAATAAAATATAAATAAAAGTTTTATTCAAAAGAGCAGCAAAAAAAAAATGTTCCTATAAAAATCAAAATAAAGGGGTTCAGGGGTACTATGGAGAAAATTATACATCTATATCAAAAAACATAAAAGAAGACCTCTTAAATGGAGAGATGTAATATACTCATGAATGGGAAAGCTCAACATCTCACACATGATAAGTTTACCCAGATCAATCCATAAATTCATGGTATTTCCAAACAAAACTCCTTAGAGTTTTTCTCAGAAGTTTATAAACTGATCTAAAAATTCATATGGATTGGTAAAAGGCTAAGAATAGGCAATTTTCAAGGGGAAACACAAGGAGGGAGATATGTACTCTACATATATTAAGGCATAAAAGAAAGCAATAGTAATTATAACTTTGTGATAATGGTTCATGGAGTCCAGAAACAGAATGACTCACACAGGAGAATTTGGAAAATGACAGAGGATGCTGTGTGAATAAGAAGGGGAAAGATAGGGCCAATTGCTTTTAGACGATTGACTGTATGGGGAAAAGTAGATCCCTGCATATACCATACAAAAAATAAACTCTAGGAGATTAAAGACTCATAGAGAATCACTCAGCAAATGAGAGAATAGTGAATTCCCATCCTGGAGATCTCTGCCACATTCTCTAAGGGAGCAGCAACAGTCCCCCAAGTGCAGGGGCAGTGACTGGTGAAGGAGGATGATCCACTGATGGGCCCTTGATATTGATGACTAGCCTTATGATTCTTTACTCTTGAAATAGAAACTTAGCCTATTGTTATGGGGTGCCTAAGGGCTGCCTTCTGAGAGCCTCCTTGTTGCTCAAATGTGGCCTCTCTAAGCCAAACTCAGTATATGAAAGCATTACCTTCCTCTCAGCATGGGACATGACTCCTGGGGATGAGCCTCTCTGGCACCGAGGGATTGCTACCAAGCACCAACTGGCAATGTGACTGGAAAAAGACCTTGAATAAAAGGGGGAAAAGGTAAAGGCAAATGAATTTATATGGCTAAGAGACTTCAAAATGAGTCGGGAGGTCATCCCAGAGGTAACGCTTATGCACATCTCAGTAGGACCTCATAGACTTCCAAAGTGGATTTCACCCCAAATAGTGGGGCTCCTGAGGGCTCTGGAGACACCCAGGTCCTATGTCAGGGCAGATAGCTCCAGAGTTTGGTGCCTTGCCAGTGGGCCATACTTTGGGGTTTGTGCTCCTGAGAGTGACAGAGGTGGACACAACTATGTCTTCCCTACACATGGCTCATCTGTCCCTTCTATTCAAACCTGTACTTGGTGCTGGAGTTTGTAGGTGTATATCCAGAGACTTGAGTCTTTGGGCTGTCCATGTGCCAGCTGGGCCCAGAACCTCGGTGGAGCAACAACTCCTACTCTACAGCTCATTGGACTCACCCAGGACAACTGGCTGGCAGGGAGATGATGATGGACAATGGCCATCCCAGGGAATGAAGAGAGTCTGCAGCTGCAGGCAGGATAATCCCATCCATCTTCCCCATGGAATATAAACCCCCTCTCAATTGGAGGTGGAGTGGACATTACCATCCCAGACTCCTCAGGATGGGGGGAAGAGCTCTGGACTAGAGTGGACTTACTGGTATTCTGCTATAGACATATTGTGATTCAAGCAATGGTAGAAATTACGACATTGATGTGGAGCAGGTGGCCACTGATGGCTCTGGGGGCAGGGAGAGGGAAAAGCAGTTGTAATACAGGGGCTTTTTTGGGACTTGGGAATTGTTCTGAGTGACATTGCAATGACAGATATAGGCCATTTCATATCATCATATAGCATGCAGAACTGTGTGGGAGAGAGTTACACTACAATGTGAACTATGGTCCATGCTCAGTGGCAAAACCCCAGGATGCGTTTATCAATTGCAATTAATGTGCCACACTAATGAAGGATGTTTATGTGGGAGGGTGTGGGAGGTGTGGGGAGTGGGGCATATGGGAATCTCTATATTTTTTGTGTAACATTTATGTAATCTAAGTATCTTAAAAAATTTTTTTTTTTAAAAAAAGACCTGTAGATGAGAAATTTCACTGTTAGAGGAAAATATAGGTGAACATGTAGGTACCTTAAGAGTAGAGAAATATTTCTTTAAAAAATGCAAAAAGCACAACTCTTAGAGCAGGGGTTCTTAAACTTTTTTTGTTCCATGGATCCCTTTGCCAGTCAGGTGAAAACCACAGACCCTTCCTAAGTCCACACTATACTGTGTATTATTTAATAAGTACATCACACCTGCACCAACACATCCCAACAAGAATCATGTTTTTTGAATTTCAACTCAAGCTCATTGACCCCTTGTTGAGAACCCCTGCCCTAGAGCAAAAGCAAAAATACATTAATGATTAAAACTTCTGTTTTAATAAATCACTTGTCCTAAGTCATACAATTTAATTTGCACCTAGGTCTGTAGGGCTCCAGAATTTACCATAAATACATGTAAAGACATATCATGACTGAATATAAAAGGCAAATTACAGAGGGGGTGAAGGTGTTTTCAGCCGAGATAATCAGTAGGGGTTAGTATACCTCAAACAAACAAACAAACAAACAAACAGCCCTCTGATAAATCAGGAAGAACAGGACATTTTGTTAGATAAATGG
Organism: Tolypeutes matacus; assembly: GCA_026826555.1. NCBI lineage: Eukaryota > Metazoa > Chordata > Mammalia > Cingulata > Chlamyphoridae > Tolypeutes > Tolypeutes matacus. Next base: position 8,589,131 of record JAKSZT010054568.1, read on the forward strand.
ATCAAGACTATAATTAGGATTTGTGCAAAGGGAAAAGCCTGGTAAGGTAGGATTTTACATTAGGTTTGTTGGGGTCAAAGCATTACTGAGCTTGAGGAGAGATTATATTTGCCAAAGCCCCTGCACACTTCTGCTGCCCATCGCCAGTCAATGGAAGGACCCGACACAGTACGTCCTCACTCGACATTTGTTGAACCAGTGCATGACTACTAGGGTGAACGTTTCCCCAGCCTTTTCTGCTGGTGCCAGTCCAGTTGGAACTCTGCTCCTGGTGCTTCCTGTTGCCTAGTGAGATGGGTTCTGCCATGGCCACTACTTGGCTGCTTTCTTCTGCCATGCTCTGGTGCTGGCTAGTGGGAACTCCACTCCTGCTCCTACTTCTTATCAGCCTCCCCTCTTCCCCATGATTATTACAAAATGAGGAGGCTGCTCCTTCCGTATTATTTTCTGCTGGGATGGGGGTGGTGGAGTGTGTACAATTCCCACAGTAAGATTGCCTGGTTCTTAACTTCTTCAGCAATTATTGTGACAGTTCTTTGAATTAACATCAATAGTTATGTTACTCTCCAGGGAGCGTGCGCACGCGCACACACACACACACACACACACACACATACACACACCCCTCCGAGTGTCTCCAAAAGGATCAGTTTTAGTAATAGCTGCCAAGCTCTGCCTTGGTCTCTCTTCCTTCTCATCTTTATGTGTTTTTTAGTAAGCCAAGTTCATTATGACATACTCATACTTTCTTTCTGGTAAATTCTTCCAGAGGCTTTATATCTCCTCTGCTTCTGTCAACATCACCCTCTGGATCTGTTGGACACATTTTGCATAATTCCATGGCAATCAGGAAGTCTCTTCATCTCCTGTGTAAATCTGTATTGCCATATGGGAACAGAGGTAAATCTCCAGCCTCACGCCATTCACGGAACATTTCTGAGTCTCAGCTCCAGATGAGATAATAATAATTACTGACAGATTAGTGAGGACTAGTGAGATAACATAACACCAAGCACATGGTCGGCAGGCCTTCAGTAAACGGAAATGGTATCAGGAGCGGTGAGCAGATTTTCCAGAGCTAAAGAGGGGACTTGGTGTTAGAGCGAATAGGATTATTGGCGGAGTGTCAAATCACGGGAGAAAATACGGGATTACGAAGAAAACGTGAAAAAGTATTGACAAAGCAAAAGTGAAGCTGCTAGAATTTGGTTGCAAGACCAGCATAAGACAAGCTGTTAAACTAATTCAGGAATGACTATGAATTCTGCACTGGGGCTCTTCACCATCTTATGCTGGGAACTCTGTGAGGCCCTACTAGGCAGGATGCTCTCTTCTGTGCCCACTGGCTAGGAGGTGAACCAGTCTCCCCTCCCCATTAGAACACTTGTTTTCTTGGACCACTTCTGGCACCGCTTGTTTTAGTTTGGGATCTCAGAGAAGCAGGCTCCAAGACAGGATTAGATGTGCAAGAAATTTATTAGGGAAAATGGGAAGCAGGGGAGACTGGGAGAGCCGCCAGGCCATGATGCTGTTCTGATTTCTGTAAGGGAGGAGTGAAGGAAGGAAGAAAGATTGGTTGGATGCAGTTCTAAGGAAGTTTGACAAGGCTGATGAGTCCTTGGGCCAAAGTGGCCTTTCAGAGCTGTCCTGAGTCTTCCAGGAATAGACCTGCTTTGGCTTCCTTACCACTCACTCATGGCTCTGCGCGTATGCAGTGATGGATTTCAGAGGGCAGAAGCTGGGTCTTCAGCCAATTTTTTTCCTCCCAGACAAATATCTGAAAGGGGCATTTTCATAACCACCACAGCAGGTATCAAACTTGTTGTTCCTATCTTCTTATTTTGTTTAGAAGCAGGGTAAATATATTTTTAACATTTGTCTTTCTTAAGTGTGTATGATAAATGTTTTGGAATAACCAGTAGAAGAAAGAAAGGGAAATTTTTGGAAAAATCCACAAGAATATAAGAAAGGAAATAAATAAAAGAAGGAGAAAAAGGAGACAAATAGAAAGTACAAAATAAGATATTAAAAATATATATAAATATATCATGGATTCAAGTGGATGAAAATGGACTAAATTTTCCATTTGAAAGAAAACATTTGTCTGATTGGGAAACAAATGCAAAATTAGACTATGTGGTTTTACAAGAGTCACACATAAAACATAAAGATACAACAAAAAGTAAAAGAATGGAAAAGATATAACAGACAAAATCAAACCAAAGAATACTAGGCTAGCTATATTAAAACCAGAATATTTCATGCTTAAAAGTAACACTTATAATAAATGCTTCAACACTTCAGGAAGGTATAACAATTCTAGCTTGTTTGCACATAAGAACAAAATTTATAAAACAAACCTTGGTGGAATGCAAGGGAGAAATTGATTAATCTATCATGACAGAGAGAGGTTACTACACACTTCTCTCAGTATATGAGTTCAGACAAAAAATATAAGTAAGGATAGAGAGGATTTGAATATTACATATAATAATCATAATCTAATGGACATACATGGAATATTATAACAATTGAAAATTCTTCAAATTTAGGAACATTTAAGAAAATTGACTACATACTAGGCCATAAAGCATTATTCAGTAAATTTGAAATGGACCATATTATATTAGAAATCAGTAATAAAAAGATACTAGGAAGAACTGTATCCAGAAAATAATAAACTTTAAGATAACTCATACATTAAAGAAGTAAACATTTTGCAGGTAAACATTCATCTTCAAAAGTTATAAAAACAGAATAAATAAAAAAAATAGAATAAAGGAATTAACAATGCTAAGGTAAAGTTAAAAATAGAAAATGAAGATGGAATGGAGAGAACCAACAAAACCAAAAGTTACTACTTGAAAAAAAAATTGACAAATAAACTAATAAAAATGGCAAGTCTGATCAATTAAAGGAGAGTGAAGGTACAAATAAATATCATTAGGAGTGAAAAATGGTCATAACTCTTATAGAAACTAAATAAATAATATAATGACATTATGGACAACTTTATGCTAATATATTTAAAACTTAGATGGAAGGAAAAATTCCAAGAAAAATGTAACTTACCAGAATTGACTCAGGAAGAAATAGAAAACGTGAATATTCCTAGGATGGTAGGGAAACACCAGGCCAAAGTTGTTATATCAATGAGTTCTAGCAGTCATTCATGGAAGAAATAACTCCACAATTTCACAATTTCGAAGAATAGCAAACACAAGACAGAACATAAAAGAAAAGCTTGAACTCATCTTAAGAAGTACATACCTCTAAGGATAGATGATATCAAGAAGCAATAAAGAAAACTAATGATACTCCCAAGGGAGAGTAAAGGGAATGTCTTTGTATTTGTTTTTGTTTTTAAAATAAGCATGAAGCTTACAAAGAATAAAACGTGTTCCAAAGTCTCACTGTAAAGACTATCAAGTCAAATGTCAGAGTGGAATGCAATCTCCCTAAAAGGCATTTCTCCCTCCTTGAACAACGTTCCGAATCATCAGTCTCTTTTTGAAAGTCTGTTTTAAATTATTATGTATCCTATGCATAGACTTGGATTTAATTGCTTTGGTGAGAAAGATAACCTCACTGTCCTTTGTAAATTATTGGCTTTTCCCCAATCCTTTCACTCCATTCACTTAGATGTGTCTCCTATTTCAAAGCTCAGTTAATGTCGTATCTCATCTCTGGTGGCCTCTCCAATTACTCTAGCTCATGTGGATTTTTGTCTTCCTTAAAACCACAGCAGCTCTTATTGTTTCTAACCTGCAATCAGATCAATTGACTAAAATGAATTCACCAAATGACAAATTTGCTTAGCTTTGCTAGAGTCATTTCAGCACAGAATTCTGCATGGTTGAATATAGATTTTTCATGGGATTCATATTTCCTAATCCAAATAATTTTCAAGATCCAGGGAGTGGGATTTTCCTTAAATGCTGTTTTCAACTTTTGAAGTGGACCATATTATATTAGAAATCAATAATAAAAAGTTACTAGGAAGAACTACATCCAGAAAAAAAATAAACCCTGAACATGTCTCTTCCTCTCAAAGTGAAATGGCTATAAAAAACACATTTTTGGGGCTTGGCAGTTTTTGGTGAATTGGTCATTTGGCACTCTAACTTTTGGAAAATTGACTTTTGGGCAAATTAACCTAGAGCCCCCAAATTTAATTTTTATTTATGTGCCAGTTCCAGCACTCATGAGGAAACATAAAGAGGAATAAACGACGGTCTCTGTCTTGAGAAACACTTAGCATACCATCCAGCATGTTGTGAGAAGATAATATTTGTTGAATGAGTGAATTAATAAATGAGAACTCAATGTCCGGTGAGGGATGCAGGCCTTAAGTAATTTTAATGATTTGCAGCAACAGAGGTATATTCCAGGTACAGCTGAGATGCAGAGAGGGAACTAATTCATCCTTAAGGCTGACGGTGGGCTCAAGAACGAAGGATAAGAGAAAAGACTGGAAAGTCTACCAGAGTTGGAAGGGCTTAAATGATATGTTAAAGGATGCAAAATCGTAAGGCAGGTAGATAAGGGGGAGAGAGCACTTCAGGCAGAAAGAATAACTTATACATGGCATGGGGACCATGGAAATGTGTTCACAAGTATACTAGTTCTCTACCACAAACTTAGTGGATTTATTATCTCTCAGTTTCCATGGAAAAAGTAAGGCACCTGGGCATGGCCACGTGGGGCCTCTGCTCAGGGTCTCACAGCCTGCAATCAAGGAGTCAGCTGGGCAGTGCTCCTTTCTGGAGCTCAGAGTTCTCTTCCAAGCTTACGTGGTTGTCAGCAAACTTCAGCTCCTTCTGGTGGTAGAATTGAGACCTTCCACTCCTAGTCTGCCTGCAGTTCCCTGGATTGTGGCCTTCTCCATCCACAACAGAGCAACTTGCTTACATCAGGTTTGTGAGAAAGTCTCTCCAGAGCATGCCTGGAAGATGGAGTCATATATGTTTTCAAACCTGATCATGGAATGGCAGCCTGTTGCCTTTATCATATAACGTAACCTAATCACAAGCATGGCATCCCATCACCCCTGCCATTTTACAGAGGTTAGAAGCAAGTCACAGGTTCTGTCCACACTAAGGGACGGGAAGAGAACAGCACTAAATGAAGCTGCTGCTTGTGAGGGTGGCAGGAATCAGATCTTGAAAATACTTGGATGACGTGTGAACTCTAAATAAATAGATTTAAAGCCACACCAAGCCTTAAGTTTATCCTTATGTTCTTTTTAGAAAGAGGCTTTCTTAAGAAAATTAAAAGCATAAACAAGCTTGCAGGGGGAATATGTTACCTGTCTTACATTACTAAGAGTATTTGAAAATATAGAACTATTTCTTTTAGAGGATGAAAGTATATTTCAGCTTAACTTTCTGCTCTGGTAATTTAAATTGGTTCACTTCTAAAGTTATGTTCAAATAAAGATGCACAAACTTTGTACAACCTTTCCTGACTTTGAATTATACAACATCAATTTATTTGAGGAAACCTTTTTTTCCAGCTGATCCGTTGGAACATTAGAGAATCATAAAGATCTGATCTGCATGTTGATATTTTTCTTTTATTGCTCTCTTAAAAAAAATAAAAAAATAAAAAAAAAATTCAAGGCAAGTGTGCCTGCCACCCACTTGTTCTGGAGATACCTTTGTTTCAGGATTCCAGGAATTAGGTTGAAAGGAACTGCAGTTAGACTGGGCTCCTCTGTGTCCTGTAGAAAAACATAAGACCAGAATTAAACCAGATCGTAGGGATGGGTGTGTCATCCTTGTGATTTGACAGGTCTGCTTTTCTTCCTTCATGACAGACTTTCAATGACTCTCCAATGATTAGAATATAAATCTTTTTTTTTTTTCCTACTAAGTTTTAATTTTGGAAAATGTTAAATATATATGAAAATAGAGTAGTTTAACTCCCAGGTACCCAGGGCCTATCTTCCCTAATTATCAACACATCGTCAAACTTGTTTATCTATCTTCACCTCTCCTTTCTCTCCCACACCCACTCTTTAGGTTAAAGCAAATACAAGACTTATTGAATTTCATATGTAATTTACAGAAATATATATATTTCTAAAAGATAAATAATCCTGTTTAAAATAAGCATAATGCTCTTAACATAACCTAAAATTAACAGTGAATCCTTATCAAAAAATACCCAAAGAGTGTTTTTAATTTTCTTAATTGTCTCTTTTTCTGGGAGAGTTGGCTTGTTTGAATCAGGATCCTAAAAACATTCGCACCTTGTGCTTTATCTAAATGTCTCTTAAGTCTTTTTCAGTCTGTTAGTACTTCTCTCCCCACTCATGACATTTTAAGATTTCCTTATAATTTTGCTTTTGTTATTGTAGTTGCAAAAACTGGGTCATTTGTTCTGTCTGGATCTTGCCAATGGCATCCCCATGGTGTTTAATTTAACATGTTTCTTTGACCTTCTGTTTAGGTATTAGGTTGAACCAAAAGAAATTGTAATTTTGTAGGTCAAAATGGTCAAGTACTGGCAAGTCTGCATGGTTCAAGTTAATAATTAGGTCTAGAGGTGTGAACAGATTTAGCTTTAAATTTTTGTCAAGAATACCTTGTAGTGGTGAGAACTTCCTATTTCATTACCTCAGGAGGAACTCAATAGCTGGTTGCCTCTCTTTCCATGGTATTATGATTAATCAGGAGGACTTCCAGGAAAATGGTGTTGAAGTAGGTAGGCAGAGCCCAGCTCTCTCAGAAAAAAGAAGGGAGAAAGAGCAAAAAACTATTCAAGGGAGCCACTTTGGGTATATAAAGAAAAGGAGAGTGCTACGCATCATCCAGGAGGGAATTAGACAGATAAAGAAGCCCAAGGAAAACCATGAGTTACTTGCCCTGGTGACTGGAAGTGGCACATATACCCCACCATAAAGGCAATAGCCTCAGTAAAGCCCTTGACTTACTGCAATCAACTGCATGGGAGAGAGCGTTCCTGGGGAGGAAGAGGGCTCTGGTGGAGGGTGGAGAGTAGTTTCTTTTCAGTGAGTTTGGCCAGCTGAGTGCCCTTTAAATCTCGGAGGGGACTGAGGTGGCTGTGGGGAGAGGGGAGGGGGGATCTAATCAGGCAGGCTATCTTACTCAGCTGACCTGGGAGAGAGAAGAACTAAGGTAGAGAGGGGTTGGAGACAGGCAACTAAACAGCCTGGCTTGGAAAACTGTTAGAAGCCTAACTTGTGCAAGGGAATAGGAGAAGGAAGACTCAGATAAGCTTCCAGAAGCCTATATAAGCCGTGGAGCTGGTGTAGCTCAGTGGAGTAATTCCTGCCTTGCATATGTGAGGTCCCTGGTTTGATTCCTGGGTCTCCTTAGAGAAGTGATCCAGAGAGTGATCCACTGGGATATCAGGCATCCAAGCTGGTACCTTACGGCAGGGAACTTATGGACAGATTTTTTTTTTTGTTTTAGGTTTTCTTTGATCTGTTATTTTTTATTGTTTATCAGGTATTTTTTTTTCTTTATTTTATTTGCTAAAACCTGGTACATCAACTGTAGAGGGCAGACTGAAAGGTGATTGATTGATGAGCAACAGCAGCCCGAGAAGGGAGAAGGTCCTTAGGGGCTTAAGACGGAAGGCTGTTTTTCCTGTTTTTTTTTTTTTTTCTTTCTCATGTTTGTTTGTTTCTTGTTTGTTGTCTTTCCCCTTTCTTAGTTTCCTTTCTTTTTCTTTTACTTATTTTTTCTACCTATTTCTTTTCTTTTCTTCATTTTTCTATCTACTGTTTTCTGTTGTTTTTTTTCTCTTTCATTCCATCTCTTTTTTTGGCCTTCAATTTTTAAAAAAAATTTCCCTCTCTCTTTTTTCCCTTTTCCTCCCTTCACATCATTCTAGTCTTTTAATTCATTCTAATTTTCTCTATTTTGTTCCTTGTTTCACTTTTCTGTTCCACCTTTTTTATTCTTATTGCTTTGTACTTTTTTTGATTTTTTATTCATATTACTTATTTTTCTAGCTCTTGTATGATTCCTCTTTCACTTTTTAAATTGTTATTACAATTATTCTTTTTCTCTTCTTTTCTCTTTCCTTTCCCCTGGTCCTAATATTTTTTTTCCCAAAGGAACACAGAAAACTGCAAGGATATATAATAAGAGGAACCAAGTGTCAAAAAGAAACCTTATCACACACACATAAAACAAGAAAATAAAACCCTAGAGTAGAAAGAAAAGCTAATCAACCAAATAAGTCCATCAAAATAAACATACCTAGACAGCAACAAAAAATTACAAGCCATAATAAGAAACAGGAAGACATGGCCCAGTGTAACGAACAAACTGAAAAACAAGAGGAGGTGTAGAACATGGAACAACTAATAAGGGATGTCTAAACATATATCATGAATAAATTTAATGAAGTGAAGGAAGAGATAAAGGATATTAAGAAGACACTGGGGGAACATATTGAAGAAATTGTAAACATACATAAAAATATAACAGATATGGTGATAAATGGCACAATGCAAGAAATAAAAAATAATACATTGGGAGCACATAACAGCAGATTTGAATAGGCAGAGGAAAGAATTAGTGATATCAAAGATAGTACATCTGAACTCAAACAAATAGTAGAACAGATAGAAAAAATCCAGCAGGGATTTAGGGATTTGAATGACAACATGAAATGCACAAATATATGCATTATAGGCATCCCAGAGGGAGAAGTGAAGGGAAAGAGGACAGAAGGAGTGTTGGAGAAAATAATGACTGAAAATTTCCCAACTCTTTTGAGGGACATGGATGTACATGTCTAGGAAGTGCAGTGCACCCCAAACAGTATAAATCCTAACAGGCTTACCCCAAGACATATACTTGTCAAACTGTCCAATGCTCAAGACAAAGAGAAATACTGAAAGCAGCAAGAGAAAAGAGATCCATCACATATAAGGGAAACTTGATAAGATTAAGTGCTAATTTCTTATCTGAAACCACGGATACAAGAAGGCAGTGGTATGACATAGTTAAGGTGCTAAAAGAAAAAAAACTTCTTTAGAATTCTCTATCCAGAAAAGCTGGCATTCAAAAATGAGGTAGCGTTCAAAATATTCACAGATAAAGAGAAATTAAAAGAGTTTGTCAACAAGAAACCTGCCCTTCAAGAAATACTAAAGGGAGTTCTTCAGGTTGAAAGGAAAAAACAGGTGAGAGAGGGTTGGAGGAGAGTGTAGGTAAGAATAACTAAAAAGATGAAAAGAGGAATAAAAACAACATATGGCATACATAAACCTAAAGAAAATAGGGCTACTCTAAGTAATTCCTTGACAGTTATAACATTGAATATTAATGGATTAAAGTCTCCAATCAAGAGACACAGATTGGAAGAATGGACAAGGAAATAATGACCCACTTATACGCTGTCTACAAGAAACTCATCTTAGATGCAGGGACACAAGGAGGTTGAAAGTGAATGACTGGAAAACAATTCTACATGCAAACAATAACCAAAAAAGGGTTGGAGTAGCTATACTTATATCAGAAAAAAGACTTTAAATGAAAAACTGTTGTAAGACACAAAGAAGGATACTATATAATAATAAAAGGGATAAACTACCAAGAAGAAAGAACAATCATAAACATTTATGCACCTAACCAGGGTGCCTCAAAATATATGAGGCAAACATTGGAAAAACTAAGTGGAGAAATAGATGCTTCTACAATTATAGTGGGGGACTTTAATACACCATTATCACCATTAGACAAAACATCTCAAGAGAGGCTCAATAAAGAAAGAGAGACCTTGAATAATAAATTAGAGGATCTAGACCTAATAGACATATACAGAACATTACACCCAAATACAGCAGGATATACATTCTTCTCGAGCCCACAGGGATCATTAGCCAGGATAGACCACATGCTAGGTCACAGAACAACTCTCAACAAATTCAGAAAGATTGAAATTATACAAAATAACTTCTCTGACCACAGTGGAATGAAGCTGGAAAACAGTATAGGGCAGAGAACCAGATTAGGCACAAAGATATGGAAGGTAAACAATACATTTTTAGAAAATCTTGGGTCAAGTAGGAAATTGCAAAAGAAATCAGTAACTACCTTGAAACGTATGAAAATGATATCACAATGTGTCAAAACCTATGGGATGCAGCAAAAGCAGTGCTGAGAGGGAAATTTATAGCCATAAATGCCTATATATATATAAAAAAAGAAGAAACATAAAACCAAAGACCTAACTACACACATGGAGGAATTAGAAAAAGAACAATAAACTAATCCTAAAGCAAGTAGAAAGAAGGAAATAACAAAGATTAGAGCAGAGCTAAATGAAATTAAAAACAAGAAAGCACTAGAAAAAATTAACAAAACCAAAAGCTGTTTGTTTGAGATCAATAAAATTGACAAACCCTTAGCTAGACTAACAAAGAAAAAAAGAGATGCAAATACATAAAATAAGAAATAGGGAAGGAGATATCACCACTGACCCCACAGAAATAAAGAGTATCATAAGAGGATACTTTGAAAAATTGTATTCCAACAAAATGGATAACTTAGAGGAAATGAACAAATTCCTAGAAACACACAAGCAGCCTACATTGACAAAAGAAGAACCTGATGAACTCAACAGACCAGTCATAAGTAACGAGATTGAATTAGTCATCAAAAACCTTCCAACTAAGAAGAGCCCAGGACCAGATGGCTTCACAGGTGAATTCTACCAAACATTACGGAAAGAACTAACACCAACGCTGCTTAAACTCTTCCAAAAAATAAAAGTGGAGAGAACTTTGCCTAACTCATTCTGTGATGCCAACATCACCCTAATACCAAAGACACACAAAGATGCCACAAGAAAGGAAAACTATAGACAAATCTCTAATGAACCTAGATACTAAAATCCTCAACAAAATACTTGCTAATTGTAATCAACATATACACTATGACCAAGTGAGTTTCATGCCTGGTATTCAAGGATGATTGAACATAAGAAAATGAATCAATATAATTCACCACATAAGCAGATCAAAAGTAAAAAATCACATGATCATCTCTGTTGATGCAGAAAAAGCATTTGACAAAATACAGCTCTGTTTCATGAAAAAACCACTTTAAAAGATAGGAATAGAAGGAAACCTCCCCAACATGATAAAAAGTATATATGAAAAACCCACAGCTAATATCCTATTCAATGGTGAAATGCTAGAAGCTTTCCTTCTAAGATCTGGAACAAGACAATAATGTCCACTGTCACTGCTCTTATTTAACATTGTGTCAGAAGTACTTTCTTGAGCACTTAGGCAAGAAAAAGATATAAAAGGCATCCAAATTGGAAAAGAAGAAGTAAAAATTTCACTATTTGCAGATGACATGATCCTATACATAGAAAGCCCTGAGAAATCAACAACAAAGCTTCTAGAGCTTATAAATGAGTTCAGTAAAGTGACAGGACATAAGATCAATGTGCAAAAATCAGTAGCATTTGTTTCATTTTTTTGTTTTTGTATTTTTTTCAGTAGCGTTTCTGTATACCAATAATGAGCAATATGAGAAGGAAATCAAGAAAAAATTCCACTTGCAATAGCAACTAAAAGAATCAAATACCTAGAAATAAACTAAACTATAGATGTAAAGCACTTGTATGCAGAAGACTACACAGCATTATTATAGGAAATCAAAGAAGACCTAAGTAAATGGAAGAACATTTCTTGTTCATGGATTGGAAGATTAAACATCATCACGGTGTCTATCTTACCCAAACTGATTTGCAGATTTAATGCAATCCCAATAAAAATTACCACAGCATGTTTTACTGAATTGGAAAAGCTAACTATGAAATTTATTTGGAAGAGCAAGGGGTTTGAATAGCCAAAGACATATTGAAAAAGAAAAATGAAATTGAAGAAATCACACTACCTGACTTTAAAACATACTACAAAGCTACAGAACTCTCATTTCTGTTCCATTAGTCAGTTGGCACAAGGATAGACATACTGACCAATGGAGCAGAAATGAGAGTTCTGATATTGATCACCAAGCCCACTCAACTGGGGGAGAATGGTCTCTTCAACAAATGGTGCTTGGAGAACTGGATATCCATATCCAAAAGAATGAGAAAGGATCACTATCTCATGTCCTATACAAAAATTAACTCAAGATGGATCAAAGATCTAAATATAAGAACCAAGACTATAAATCTCCTGGAAGATAGTGTATGGAAGCATCTACAAGATTTTGTAGTAGGAAACGGTTTCATAAATTTTACATCCAAAACATGAACAATAAAGGAAAATATAGATAAATGTGACCCTCTCAAAGTTAAAAACTTTTTTACTTCAAAGGAGTTTGTCAAGAAAGGGAAAAGACAGCCTACTCAATTGGAGAAAGTATTTGGTAACCATCTATCCGATAGGAGCCTAATATCCAATATACATAAAGAAATCCTACATCTCAAAAATAAAAGGACAAACAACCTATTTAAAAAATGGGCAAGTGATTTGAATAGATACGTCTCCAAAGAAGAAATACAAATGGCTAAAAAGCACATGTAAAGATGCTCAACATCACTAGCTATTAGGGAAATGCAAATCAAAACTACAATGAGATACCATCTTACACCCATTACACTGGTGGCTATTAAAAAAACAGAGGACTACAAGTGTTGGAGAGGATGTGGAAGAAAGGGAACACTTATCCACTGCTAGCAGGAATCTAGAATGGTGCAGCCATTGTGGAGGACAGTTTGTCAGTTCCTCAGGAAGCTAACTACAGAACTACCATATGACCCAGCAATTCCACTGCTGGGTATAAATCCAGAATTGAAAGCAGGGACATTGACAGATATATGTTCACCAGTGTCCATAGTGGCATTATTCACTATTACCAAAAGTTGGAAGCAATGAAATGTCCATCAACATATGAATGGATAAGCAAATTGTGGTATATACATACAATGGAATATTACTCAGCTGTGAAAAGGAATGCAGTATTTACACATGGGATAACATGGATAAATCTTGAAGATCTTATGTTGAGTGATGTAAGCCAGGCACTGAAGGACAAATAATACATGATCTCACTGATATGAATTAAACAATTTGCGGAGACTCACAGAGCTGGGGTCTGGTAGATATGTTTACAGGAGACAGAAAGGGAGTAGAGGGTTGTGAGCCAATGCCCATATGGGCAAAATCGACGATAAGGTGGAAGGGTGTAGTTGTGCAGGGGATGGGCGTGAGAGTGGTGCAGGGATGCTATTGGGCTGGGTGGTGCTGGTTTGTGAGGGGGGGATAAGGTGGTGGGTTGGATCTGGGGGGAGGGTCAGGAGAAGGAGCAGGTGAAGTCTGGGAATTTGCAGGTCTGTGGTCTACAATGTCGGGAATATTCTTTTGGCAAATATGGCAGGGGAGGATTACTGGTGTAGGGTGTTGGATTTGGGGCACGGGCATACAGGACAGGGTGCACCTGTGTCAGGCTTCTATGGAAGATGTAAGTGTTCATCTTGTCATAGTTTGTGCACGATATTGCAATGACAGATACAGGCCATTATATATTTTGTCATAACTTACAAAATTGTGCGGGACAGAGTGTAAACTATAATGTAAGCTACAATGCATGGTTAGTGGCAATGCTTCGATATGTCTCCATCAATTGTAACAAATGTACCACACTAATGAAGGATATAGTTAATGTGAGAAGTTGTGGGATGGAGAGGGAGTGGGGCATATGGGAATCCCCTATATTTTTTATGTAACATTTATGTTATCTAAAGTTTCTTTAAAAGAAAGAGAAAGAAAGAAAGAGAGAGGGAGGGAGGGAGGGAAGGAAAGGAAAGGAAAGGAAAGGAAAGGAAAGGAAAGGAAAGGAAAGGAAAGGAAAGGAAAGGAAAGAAGGAGGGAGGGAGGGAGGGAGGGAAGGTTAGTCAGTAGGTTCATGGGTCATCAGTCTGAGTCGTCCATTTTGAGTCCCCATCAGCTTTTCCCCTAATGGCTTCAGAAGCCATTGACGATCATTGCCTTGACCCACTGTTTTATTAGAGGTTGCCAAATGGTGTTATTCTTTATTAATTAACTGTGGTTCTCTAACAAAGAATAGCTAAAAGAATAGCTTTCCATCATTACCTATTTGATTATCCTGAGGTATAGTTCATACAGGACAGGCAGGACAGGCATTTAGTTACCAATTTTTAGAATTATGTATTGGTTCTCCTAGTATCCACCAAGAGTGACAAATGAGCTGTTTTTATCTTTAGAACATTTAAAAAACATATTTGATGGCTTTAAATCTCTTGAAGATATTATTGATTTTGATGTTTCAACTGTCCTATCTTTGGTTTGTTGAGAGCCTTTTCGAGTTGACTTCTGTGTCATTTTGATAAATCTCTAGCAGTTTTCGATAACGTCCTTGATTTTTAAAATGAAAAACATTGTATATTGATTGCCCCATACCTGGAATCCTCATTTTTCCTTATGCATCATGGTTTGCTATAGTGATAAATGTCATATAGCGACAGTCCAGGGACTATGGTGCCCTTTGGTCATCATTTCTATTCTTATTAATGAGCAGAAGTACAAAATGCATATTTTTTAAAGAAAATACATCATAAATTTATACTGATCCCTCTTACATGAAATCTATCATTATAGGGTTTTTACTCAACTTCTCTGCTTCTCACTCCCATCTCCTCCCACAGCGACAATTTTATTCCCAGCACCACCAGCGTCACTGCCACCTGCTTTATCCTCCACACACGCCTAACAGTTCAGGGAAACCATACTGGCCTCACTGCTGGAAATATGAGTAGCACAAAGTGTGTGGGGTTCTTTGCTGCTCTTTTTGCTGTTATAATATACACTTCTAGGGATGTTCAAATGACTGTTTTCAAGTCACATGAAATAATTTCTTTCCATGTGGTTAAAACAACTCAACACACAGTTAAGTTATTTGCTACATCTTGTTTCCGACGCTTAAGAACTACTTTCATCTTTTGGAATAATTTTGCTTTACAGTTTTGCAGACATTTACATGATTCCTAAATCAAGACTACAAAACAAAGTCATTCAGAGAAGTGCAGCACATTTCCTTGTCACCTCCGCTCTATTCTCTCTCTCTCCCCTATATAGATAATGATTTTTATTAGGTTTTCATTTATCCTTCCATTTTGTTTGATATAATCTCTGTGTATATATAATGTATATAAACATATGTGTATATACTTTTTTTTTTTCCTGATGATCACATCACACCAGTATTTAAGTCAATCCTTGTTCCTTCTTACTGATGGGTAATACTCCAATGCATAGATGTACCATAGTTTATTCAATTTCCTATTAAATGGACATTTGTGTTGTTTCCAGTCTTTTGATATTAAAAATAATGCCACAATGAATAGCCTTGTGCTTAAGTAGCTTTTTTTGGGGTCAGTGTATAATTGTGATATAATCCTCAATATGAGCTCACTGATTAAAAGGTTGAAAACATATATATTTTTACTAGATATTGCTAAATTCTGTTCTCTAGGGGTAGTGCCATTTGGTGTTCCCACCAGCAATATATGAGACTGTTTCCTCAAACCTTATCAACAGAATATATTGTTAAACTGGAAATTTTGACAATCTGACGAGAGAAATGGTATTTCAGCGTAGTTTTAGTCTGAAGCATCTCATTGTGAATGAAGTTTTGAGTATACTTTCATGTTAAAGGGTCACTTGTCTTTCTTTTTCTAAGTCTATTCACATTTAGACAATTTGTCTCATCTATCTACATACCTATCTTATTTATACCATAAATGGGAGGTTTTATCCTATAAAACCCATCTGTTCCTCCAGCAAATGTCTCTAGCTTCCCCTGGGAGTCCTATATTTCCCTTTGCTTAAGTATCCCACCTGCCTTGGTTTTCCCTTTTCCTTCTCTTTCATTTTAGATCTGTAAATCCTTCTATACTTTCTATGTCATCGCTTCCATTTATATCTCCTTTGGCATTAACTTCCTATTCATTCACATGCTGCACAACATGGATTGGTTTTCAGTTGCTTTTTTTTCCCTTCGTTAGAAGATGTCTTAGTTTCCCTCTTGTGGACAATGCAAAATATCAGAAGTGAGCTGGCTATTATAATGTGAATTTATAATGGTAAAAAGTTACAGTCCTGCGGATGTAAAAATGTCCAAATCAAGGCATCATCAGCGATGCTGTCCCACCAAAGGTGCTGCTGGCGATTCTGGACTCCTGCCACGTGGCAAAGCAAAATGGCGACCCCTCTCTGCCTTCTCCTCCTGGCTGCTTTCTCCCCAAGCTTTGCTGTGGGTGATCAGGCACATGGCTCATCTCTCCCCTCTCCTCTGGGCTTCTTTGCTTCAGCTTTGGGTTGCTCTGTTGATTATAGCCTCCTCTCTCTCAGCCTTTCAGGGTTTCTCTGTCTTTCTGCAACTGCAGGTGATCCTGGAGTCCTCTTTCACATGTGTGTCTCTGCATGTTTCTCCCGTTTATATGAGACTCCAGCTAGAGGGCTGAGACCCACCTTGGGTTACACTGCACTGAAGTACTCCAATCAAAGGCCTTCAATTGAGTTCAATCCAATAAAAGGGTCCTACACCCACAGGAATGGATTAACTCCAAGAGCATGATCTTTTCTGGGATTCACAAAAGCTTCAAACTGTCACAGAGAAGTTGTGGGTTTACAGAACAATCATGCATAAAATATAGGATTCCCAAATATCACCCTATTATTGACACCTTGGATTGGTGTAGAACAATTGATGGTAGGACATTTTTATAATTGTACTATTAATTAAAGCCCATGGTTTAACTTAAGGTTCCCTGTTTGTGTAGTTCCATGGATTTAAAAAAAATTTATTGTGTTACCACATAATACAATCTAACATTTTCCCTTTTAATCATATTCAGATATATACTTCAGTGCCGCTAATTGTGTTCACAATGTCATGCTACAATCACCGTCCTCCATTACCAAAACATTTCCATCATTCCAAATAGGAACCCTGTGCATTTTAAGCCTTAACTTCTCATTTCCTATCACCACAACATCCTCTGGTAACCTGTATTCTAGATTCTGACTCTATGAGTTTGCTTGTGCTAATAATTTCAAATAAGTGAGCTCATGCAATTTTTGTGTCTGGCTTATTTCACTTAAGATGATGTCTTCAAGGTTCATCATGTTGTCTCATGCATCAGGACTTCATTCCTTTTATAGCTGAATAATATTCCACAGTATGTATATACTATATTTTATTTATTCATTGGTTGATGGACAATAGGTTGCTTCCATCTTCTTGAACTTGTGAATAATGCTGCTATGAACATCAGTGTGCAAATATTTTGTCAAGCCCCTGTTTTCAATTCTTTTGGGTATATATCTAGAAGTGAGATTGCCAGGTCATACGGTAGTTTTATACTTAGCTTTCTGAGGAACTGCCAAACTGTTTTCTATAGTGGCTGCATACTTTTACATTCCCACCAGCAATGAATTAGTGTTCCTATTTCATCCAACACTTGTTATTTTCCATCTTTTAATAGCAGTCAATCTAATGGGTGTGAAATGGTATCCCATTGTGGTTTTGATTTGCATTTACCTGTTGGCTAATGACGTTGAGCATCTTTTCATGTGCTTTCTGGCCATCTGTATATCTTTTTTGGAGAGATGTCTGTTCAAGTCTTTTGCCCATTTTTAAATTTATTTATTTATTTTGTTGTTAAGTTGAGAAATTTCTTTATATACTGGATATTAATCCTTTATTAGATATGTGATTGCCAAATATTTTCTTCTATTGTGTAGGTTATCTTTTTACTTTCATGGAAAAGTTCTTTGAGTTTTTTATTTCAATATGGTCCCATTTATCTATTTTTTTTTTTCTTCTTTTGTTGCTTGTGCTTTGGGTATAAAGTCTGAGGAACCATTACCTAACACAGGTCCTGAAGATGCTTTCCTATGTTTTCCTCTAGGAGTTTGATAGTTTTGGCTCTTATATTTAAGTCTTTGATCCATTTTGAATTGATTTTTATATATGATGTGAGGTAGGGGTTCCCTCCCCCCCTTTTCTTTGTAAATGGAGATCCAGTTTTCCCAGCACCATTTGTTGAAGAGACTATTCTTTCACTTTGAGTGGTCTTTGCCACCTTGACATAAATCAGTTGGCCATAAATGTGAGGGTTGATTTGTGAGTTCTCATTTTGATTCCACCGGTCTATATGTCTGTCCTTGTGCTAATATGATGCTGTTTTGATTATTGTGGCTTTGTAATAAGTTTTAAGATTGAGAATTGTGAGTTCTCCAACTTTTCTTTTCTTTTTTTTTAGGGGGTACCGGGGAATAAACCCAGGACCTTGTACATGGGAAGCATATGCTCACCCACTGAGCTACATCCACTCCCCAATGAGAGATTTTTCATTTGTTTATTTGTTTTTAGGAGGTACCACGAATTGCACCTGGGATCTTGAACATGGGAAGCAGGTGCTCAACCACTTAAGCTACATCCTCTCCCAAGTCTTCCAACTTTGTTCTTTTTTTTCAAGATTGCTTTAGCTATTGAGGGCCTCTTATTCTTCCATACAAAGTTGATGATTGGCTTTTCCATTTCTGCAAAGTAGGTTGTTGAAATTGTAATTGGATTGCATTGAATCTATAAATTGCTTTTGGTAGTATTGACATTTTAATGATATTTAGTTTTCCAATCCATGAACACAGAATATCCTTCCATTTATTTAGGTCTTCTTAAATTTCTTTGAGCAAAGTTTTATAGTTTCCTGTGTACAAGTCCTTTACATCCTTGGTTAGATTTATTCCTTGATATTCGATTCTTTAAGTTGCTATTGTGAATGGAATTTTTTTCCTGATTTCTTCTTCTGATTGTTCATTGCTTGTGTATGCAAACACTACTGATTTTTGAATGTTGAATTCAAAGTACCCTGCCACTTTGCTGCATTTATTTATTAGCTCTAGGAGCTTTGTTATGGATTTTTCAGGATTTTCTGTATATAGGATCAAATCATCTGTAAATAAGGAAACTTTTACTTCTTCCTTTTCCATTTGGATTCCTTTCATTTCTTTTTCTTGCCTAACTGCTCTGGCTAGAACTTCCAGTACAATGTTGAAAAAACAGTGGTGACAGTGGACATCCTTGTCTTGTTCCTCAGTCCTTCACCATTAAGTAGGATGTTAGTTGTGTGCTTTTCATGTATGCCCTTTATCATGTTGAGGATTTTTCCTTTTATTCTTAGTTTTCTATGTATTTTTATCGAGAAGTGCTGGATTTTGTCAAATCCCTTTTCTGCATTAATTGAGATGATCATTTGTTTTTTTTCCCCTTCATTCTGTTAATATGGTTTATTACATTAATTGATTTTCTTATGCTGAACCAATCTAGCACACCAGGGATAAATCCCACTTGATTGTGGCATGTAATTCTTCTAATATATTGTTGGATATGGTTTGCTTGTATTTTTTTTGAGGATTTTTGCATCAACATATGCATATTGGTCTGTAGTTTTCTTGTGGTCTCTTTATTGGCTTTGGTATGAGGGTGATTTTGGCCTTGTAGCATGAGTTAGGGAGTGGTCCCTCCTCAATTTTTTGGAAGAGCTTGAGCAGAATTAGAGTTAAGTCTCCTAGGAATATTTGGTAGAATTCCCTGTGAAACCATCTGCTTCTGGGCTTTTCTTTGCTGGAAGGTTTTTGATTATTGATTGAATCTCTTGTAATGGTTTTGTTGAGATCCTCTATTTCTTCTTGAGTCAATGTAGGTAGTTTGTGTGTTTCTAAGAATTTGTCCATTTCATCTAGGTTATCTAATTTATTGGCATACAGTTTGTCAGAGATTCCCTACTGCAAAGTTCAGAGTGTATGATTAACAGACTGTGACATAAAGAAAGGCAACCCCCATCCAAGGACTATGTGACTGACCTGCGTGAATGCAATCAACTGTCTCCTCACAAGAGCAAAGGAACCACGTGGAGGTGGAGCAGAACGAGATAAGGACTTCCACGCCCTCCTGACAAGGGCTTCCTCAGCCCCTCTTGCATTCCAAGAATACCCTGTCTCCTAGCCCCCCCCCCATACAAGGGAAAGGATTTGCTTTTACAGCCCCTTATTGGCCCCCAGGCTGTACTTGGACCCTAACCCCTTCTCTGCGAACTAACATTTCCCTGCTTGTCGATGTACTGTATAAATTCACATCTGCACCTTCGGGGGTGGGCTGAAGTCTATTCTTCAGACCCCTCCATTGGTAGAGCTTCTCAATAAACTTCTTGCCTGCAATCATCAGTCTCTGCATCCCAGTGAGCGCTCCTTTTCTCCAACGCAGGTGTTTGTAATATCTGCTCATAGACCTTTTTATTTCAACTGGATTGGCAGTAATGTCTTCCTTTTCGTTTCTGATTTTCATTATTTGTAGCCTCTCTCTTTTTTCCTTTGTCAGTCATGCTAGAGGTTTGTCAATTTGGTTGATCTTTTCAAAGAACCAACTTTTGGTTTTGTTGACTCTCTTTATTGCTTTTTAAAAATTATTTCATTTATCTCAGCTCTAATCTTTGTTATTTCCCTCCTTCTCTTTGCCTTGGGTTTAATTTGCTCTTCTTTTCCTAGTCCTTCCAGTTTTGGGATTAGGTCTCTTATTTGAAGTCTTTATTCTTTTTTAATATAAACATTTGGAGCTATAAATCTCCCTCTCACCACTGCCTTCTCTGCATCCCACAACTTTGGGTATGCTGTATTTGCATTTTAATTCACCTCAAGATATTTCCTGATTTTGCTTCTGATTTCTTTATGATCTTTTGCAGCCCTTCAGCTAACTTTCTCCCGCAGCCCTGATGAGGTCCTGTGTCTTTACATCTCCACCACTCTCACCCTTGTCTGGGGCCCCTTGAAACAATGGCTGCTGCCTACTTTGTGGGGATGGGGGTTGAAACAATAGCTGCCCTCAGAGCCAGGACCCAGTGATCTGAATTTGCTAATCGAAAGCCAGGATTGGTGTCTCAGGTGAGCACCCCTGTTCTTGTCACCAGCCACCTGCCAGGGACTGGAATCCTCAGCAGCCTACAGCCACGAGAGCTGGAAGATGTACTCATTAAAAATTTCTTATCTTAAGCAGCTCTGAAAAATTCAAATACCTTCCTCAGATCCAGTTGAACTGGTTTTCTATTAACCTAATCTTAGTAGTTTACCCTTTGTTCTTAGTTCCTAGAAGGACAATGACAGGCACTTCCCAGTTCTACTCCCAGGAAAGTCAAGAATAAGATATCATCTCAGCAAAATCACAGAATGGTGCGGGGAACACCTTTTAGCCCAGGAAATCTGCAACTTCCCTGAGATAAAAGGCTGTGGACCAGGATATCAAACACGAGTATTGCATAGAGGAGATAACACAGGAAATCCTTAAAAAAATTCCTGAGTCATCCCCCATATGGCAGGAATGCATGCTCAGTTATCACTTGATCCTCAACCTTTGTCCCCCTATAAAAACCCTAAACCCCCTTCTCACTTTGAACTGGTTTTGGGAAGATTCCCCCAGTTCCTTGCCTGTGCACTTGCAATACATCACCTTCTCACTGAGAGAAATGTTTCTCTTCTGTAGCTCGGGATCAGCTCTGCCCTTCATTTGGAAATAGTGGTACTTATGGTGACACCAGAGTGGAGCCAGGCACTGGCAGTGTTACCGGATTTAATCTAGGTTCTTGACTTATGCTGCAGAAATGAATTTCAGAGCATGTCAGGTTAGTTAGGCCAGTAATTTATTAAGGTGGGGAGGGAAGAGAAATGGGAGAAAATAACAGATCACAGGTCCCTGGTAGAGGGTAAGGGGCTGAAGAGTGATAAAGGGGGCTGATTTATAGACTACAGTTTCCCATTATAGATTATAAATGCCCAGGTTTTCCGTGCGTGTTGATCCACGCAGAGGGGACACAATGAGAGCAGGGCACAGAAGCCACGAAGGCGGAGAGCAGCAGAAGCTGGGAGCAGGGGCAGGAGGGCGATTTGACCTTTGCTCCTGCTTTTTAACCTGTTAATCATTCCACCCCTTTGCTAATGACATGGGAGGAGTCCCAGGTGTTTGCCGTTTTGATTGATTACCTTACCCAGCAATCCCCCAGGAGGGCCAATGATAAGGCCTCTGAAGAAGATTTGGGGCTTCTCCTGGCTTCCGCGAGGGTCTTCCAGCAGCCATCTTGGGGTGTGGATGTCCACATGGTTCCAGATCCATCTATTGATTCCCTCTCTTACTAGCTGGCTTCAGTAGCTCAGTGCAGATCATGGCTCCTTACCATATTTACCAGCCCATTCCTCCAGCTCTTCCCTGGGTGCTGTACAGTGTTCTTCTGGCCTCAGGAGTTTCCAAATAGTTGTTGCAGAAGCTCCTGGAGCCTGTTTAATAGTTGTTCTGGTGGAAGGATTGAGTCCTGGAGCTCCCCACGCCGTCATCTTGCCCAGAATTCCTCTGCTCAGTCTGTTACCTTTTCCTGGGTGTGCTTGTCTCATAAATAAGGCAAGTCTTTGAGATACAGAATGACAAGATCTGTGCTTCACATTTTCATTTTCTTCTTGGTACCTGGTCCTTTGTACATATTCAGTAAAATTTGTCTATTGATTTCACCAAATATTTTAAGTTGTTTCTGGTTACTGTAACTTTCCTTGGAAGAGCTTGACACACTCCTTTCCCAGGGATCTAATAGGCATAGTAGCCCTTAGGAGCTAAGCAAGGAAAGAAGCTTTGTTCCACTGCCAGGAGACTGCCCATTGGGAGGTTAAGTAACCTGCTGCACAGAAAGCCAGGCCTGAGGTGGGCTTGACTTCAGCACATCTAAGAGTTCAGGGCTTTTCCCACTGAGTTCTCTGGCCTCCCGCTGCCAAAAGGGCTGAGTCAGAAGTTGTCCTAATTAGTTAAGTTTCTTCAGAAAAACTGCTAACTGGATATGTATAATCTGCTGTCCTACTAATAGCTATCTGTCTATCTATCTATCTATCATCTATCATCTATCTATCTATCTATCTATCTATCTATCTATCTATCTATCTATC